>VZTE01000756.1:0-20274 GCA_013397775.1 Eulacestoma nigropectus
AAAAGCTTTGCCAGCGCTGCGTTCCCGTGTGTAACTCGGTCCCACAACGCATCCTCTAGAGCGTCCCATGTCTGAGGATCAAAAACATTGGTATTATCTGGAGTTGAATCACAGTCTTTTGCCCAGAACAAGAGTCTGTTCAAATCTGTAAATTCAACTTTCCTGCCGTGTTTCTTCAAAATCTGTTCCAACGTCTCTGCAACATTTTGTTCCTGCGATACACCATCCCCCATCGTTCTCAGCTGCTACCCTCTGTCCTGCGGAAAGGCCGATTGGCACCACGAGCTTCCTTTCAGCTCTTGAGCTTCTTTTCGGCTCCTCTGTAAAGTTCAGCCAAGCGTCACTACCGGAGCAAACACCAGTTGCCTATCTGCAGGGATTAATCGCTGGCCAGCTTTCCTGCTTCTTTCAGCAGCACTTCAAGTCCCACAGAGTTCACTGATGGACGCCAGCTGGGCGTATAATAAGGTCCTCACACGGGGCACCATTTGTCGGTGGTTGAAACACGGACTTTGCCGGGTCCAATGAGGACTGTCCAGCCCTCATGTCCTCCGTGGCTCACCTACAGCTCAAGTCCCTGATGCAGGGCACCATTCGTAGTGACTGAGATATGGACCCAGACTGGCAGGGAATCTGAATCATTTATTCAAAGAAATGAGCTGGTTTTATACACTTCTTCTAGGCACAGTATTTCCTAACATGGCAATACTCACTGCGTGACCTATCCCATGCTGCCACATCAGCAACACGCTTTCTGACTGTCCTTCTATGGGGTGATCACGCGCTGTTCACCCATCTGTCAGCTTCTGGCAGCTCCTCTCCGTAGGGCTCTGCCGTGTGACACCTCCTCCCCCCAGGGTCCGGCAGAGACAAGCCTCTCTGTGCTGCCGTGTGCTCCTTTGTGCTGCCATGTGCGTCTTTGTCCCACAGCCTGTAATCCAATTCTATCTTACCTCTCCCCACATAACTAAATGCTTTGATACTGCTTTTTTCGTGATAGGTCTCAAATGGCTTTGGTCCCTTTCCTGCTCACTGTGAAATAAAACTGTCAAATCTTGAAAGCTGCCATGGAACAGAATGTGCATCCTCCCAGCAGCTTTGCCTGTCACTGACATGACTATTTCCATGCTGCATATAGGGTGAAACAAAGCCGAGCGATGAAAGGATAAACCTTCCCTCTACATTTTATTTCAGGCTTTTGTCCTCACTTATCCTCACCTTTATCCTCTTTCACCCTTTGGTTATCATTATAGAATAGAATCATATAATATCATGTTGTTTCATATCGTATTGTTTCAATATGTGACTTTTAGAGCCAGAGTGGGCCAGAGCCTTTGGATAATTCGGCGTCTGGGTGCCTGTGTAGCTGCAAGCTCCCTACTGGAAGTACTCCTCACTCAGACCTCATGTGGCTCCCAGTAACCTTAAGTGAGAAAGGGCTGCTTAAGCCATAAGTGATTTAAGCTTCCAGGATTGACCTTGAGCTCACAGAGAAGAAAAAGAACAATTCTACAGTGTGACACCAGCCACGGTTGGGAGGGAAGTCCAAAGTCTACTGCTGGCATGTTCAGCTGGCTCTGAATTGTTGTACTTGGGAAAGGTGGGTCAGGCAAGCCAGGAAAGCCAAATCAGAGGCTCTAAAAATCGTCAATTTCTTTCCTGATGCTCATTCCTACTAATCACACCAGCTTTTCCTTTAAACCACCTTTCTTATGTGTGCACTGTGTTATGTGAGAAGCAAATGATGCTTTGAATCAATGATTTCCCTGCATGGCATTTGGAAGATTTATATCTTCTGTTATGTGTTCTCCCTCTAGTTGGGAGGGTCCAAGCCAGTCTTCCCTACTCCTCTCACTGTGCTGCTGAACTTTTCTTGTAATTGATTCCAGTCTCCTGCCTGCTTCTTAGGGATTTGACTTCCCCACCTTCACATCTCATGCCCTTAATGTGGACATTCTACTTAATGAGGACATTTATGTGTTGGCATCTAGGCTGTTCCTTAATAAATGCAATGAAACATTGTGTTTCCAGTAGCAGGCTGCTCCTGGTTGACAGAATTATCTTACTAAATATTCCTACTCTTTTGTGCCACTTGTTTTCTCAGGAAGGAGCTTCATTCTGTTCTCACAACTGAATTTTTCTAGAAGAATCCTAATACAGGGATCTTTTGATTTGAGATTCTCAGAATTTGAATTTTTTTTCCCTGGTGCTATATAGTTTCGACTCCCATAAGTTAACTTTAGTGAATGCAGTACTTAAAATTCCAGTGACTGTGTTAGCTCTCTTGGTTATACACATATTGAGAGAAAAACTCAGTGCAATTTCATGCATAAAAAGACACAAGTACCAAATTGAAGAGTCTTTTTATTGATCTAAACATTGAGGTGTACCTGCCTTACAGAAAATATCTTCAGGCATGTTAACTCTGAGATGGCTGTGTGCTCAGAAGTGTAACAGAATATCACAATAATATGGCCATTACAGGGAACTGTTTTAATGATCATGAATGTGACTACTTTGTAATAACATGGTACTCTCTACATAGCTAACAAAAATACTTGTGAGCTGGTGTGTGACTTACGTACACAGTTTGCCTCACACATTGCAGTGAGTCTGGGCTGTGTTTAATAGGACTTGGCACCAAAAAAGCTATTAAAAGAGCAAGCTAGAGAGCCCACGAGGGAAAGGATCTCTGCTCTGCTCTGCTCTGCCTAGAGAGGAAAAGAGCCAGCTCTTGCAGTGGTTTATGCACCACATACAGGTCTTAGCTCATACATTGAGATATTGATCCTTGTTGACTCCAGGTATGGTGTTACACTGTGCTCTTCAGGGCTCATTCCAACTGTTCTGTGTAATTGGACAGGAGTATTTGGTCAATGTAAAGGCTAGAGAAAATTACCCAGTAGCCCCAAAGTGAGAGCCAGGTTCAGGAGTGGCACTGGGGCTGGACCAGCAAATTAAACAACTACCCTGTACTCATGGTTTCCCATACAGTCATTCCTGTCTACTGGGAGACTTCTGGAACTCTGACACACAACCAGGAAGCAATATACCAGCTTCATAACAGCCTGGCTGCTGCAGCAGTCCTCCTGTGAGCGCTCGTGCAGGAGCTCTGATTATATAGACACTGATTTAAAAGCAATGAATTTTGGGAGGAACTGTCTCAAGCCACTTATTTGACCACAACGAGAGTTGATGAGAACGTGTGCCTGAGGTGAACAGGAGACTGTAATGCTAATAATCTCCAGACTCCACTGATCTACATAAATAATAACCGGAATTGTGAGATGAGCTAAGAGTTTCAGACTTCGGCTGCCTAGTTAGGTGAACTGTGTCCATCTTTCCCTTTACACTTTCTGGCAAATGAAAGACACAATCTATGTTCTGAAAGTTGCTGTATGGGAGCAGAGGACTGAACACTGCTGAAAATGCTTGGAAGTATAAATAATAAATCTGAGTGGCAAAAATACTTAAGCAACTCAATTTTTACTTTTTTTTTAAGCAGGGTTTTTTAGCTAATACCAAAGCTGTTCTCTGCTTTGCTAATGACAGACTGCATAAAGAGATGAGCATATTTTAAACCCCAGAGTGTTTCTTATGGGGTATCTCATGAATTGGGCCCAGAGAGAACATCCTGCTCTGTCTCCCCTCTAACGATGTCATGGTTGAAATGATGCCAGTGATGATGGGTCTCAGAACTGATCTGTGGGGGAGAGGTTTGAACTGGAGCAAGAATATCATTAGATACTGTTAGATTGTGGTGACCATATTGTAGCATTTCAATAAACATTCTCTTTAGTTTTCTAGTTCTTGAATAATCTGCACATAAGGCAATAGAACAGGTCTATGTCCTGACCAAGAATTGTGTAAAAACAGTGTAGGGCACAAATACTTGGGGAGGGGAAATGACAGGTCTTCTTGCAAAATGTCTTATTCCATTCTGTTGTGCCATGTATCCAGATAATGATGGGTTCAGGGTTTTTTTTTTCCTCTTTAGAAAAATGAAATATATTTCTGTGGATCCTAACAATGAAATTTACATTACAATGCATGGCCTTTCTAACCTTCTGCCTGCAGTGTTCCAACTTTCCTTGTTCATAGTAATGATTAAAAATCTCCCGAGCAAAAAGTATTTTTGGATGTTAAAAGATTTTATAAGAGGAAAATCTTAGATTAAAATCTGAAGTTAAACAGCATATAAGGACAATTAAATACACAATTCTCACTTCCTTACATTTTACTGTTTGGTGTATTGCCTCAGGTTTCATTGCTTGTGATCAAAAGATGAATACAAAGTTCAGACAGACACAAATAGGTCATCCTCTCTTGCCTGGCGGTATCAGTATTGTGCAGCTGTAGTTGAGGTTTGCAAGATCTTTAACAAAAGTTCATTTCTCATTCAGAACACAGACAGATTTGTGTTGCTGAATCCTTTTCACATCCACTCACCACACAAAAAAGCATGTGCTAAATTGAGTTCAGCCCATAGCAACAGTTCTTCTGATAACCTTGGAATGCAGACTGCATGGACAGAGGACACTTTAAGTCTTTAGGAGGAATACTTATTAAATAACCCCTGCTTTTATAATAAAAGCCCAATTTTAATAAAACAGTCTCAGGTATTCTGTTTCAAGTAACTACTGCATTTATAGAGTTAGGTGCTCCTCTTGCTTTTATCTCACCACTTCTAGCACAATCTCAATTTATGGTTTTAAAATTTTTGCTTTCTGGCTTTTGTGCATCTCTCTTTATAATTGGGCTTTTATGTTTAACTCCACGCTTGCCATCATGAAATCATGAAATTCAGTTGCCACTGCTGTTCGGATGTTGCCGTTTCAATTGTTTAATTGCAGTGCTCCTGGGACTTTATATCTTATTCTTTATCAATCTAATCCAGATTTGATTCTGAGGAGAAGTAACAGTAGGGAACCGTAGACTTGAGGTGAGATTTCACACTTCTCTCTCTGTTTTCTGGCTCTGAAAGGTAGGGCACTGTGGGAGGCACACAGACAAATGTCTGTACTTTTCCTTTCCTTTCCTCAGCACTTGCACCATGCAGCAAAAATCAGACTGTTGGTATTTTGCTCAAGCCTTCTAACAAATAGAGTTCAGCATTTTGGATGTCTGCTGGAAGGATCCTGGAGTGGGCTTAAACTCTTTCCTTTTGTACAATACCATGTGTCCTGCTCACCTTCTAAGTATTTTTCTTTGTCTAACAATGATGATGAAGCAGCTCCACAATGGGAGATTAATGGGCATTAGGTGATACTTGTCTCTGTGTCCTCTCTGGAGCTCACCCACAGGGTTGGCCTGCAAAAGAATCCAAGAAATATCCAAGAGATAAATGCTCTTTTAAGAGATTATCATCTACTCTTACTGGATGGAATAAAACAATATAAATAACAAGCTGTATCACACAAAACTTTCAGATGATAAAAGGTGAAAAAAATCCCATTAAAGTTAAGTGTACATGGAATATTTTTAGAGACTTATCTGCCTGTAGTTTCATGGCATCATAGCTGCATATCTTTATCATTACCCTTAACAAAACTCTTCCATGTTCAATTACCAAAGCCACTGAAGATACTTGTTCTTATTCCTTTTAATTTTACCCTTCTGAATTTTGTCCATCACTAAGTTTCATCCCTTTCTTCCCTTTGGACCCACTTCCTTTTTAACAACACAGATTCTTATAAGCAGTAAGGTGTTCCTATCAGCCCACACCTTGATGTGTTGTGATCCATTCTTTAGGAATGCTCTGCATACCTTTGCTCAGAAATCAGTTATGTTGGCTCTCAGTGAAGTTGATGTTTCTTATCTAAATTACCTCCAAGCTCTTTCTGGGGTTTGGATGCTTGAAGTAGAGAACTAGATCTCCAGCAGGTGTAAATCAACATATCACTATTGATTTTAATTATGTGTGATGTCTTCTTATACTGGCAGATGATCCAGCCTGGAATTATAGTACAAAAGATGCCTTGTGCATGTCAAGGAAGGAGGCACATTTTTTTCTCCCTGGAAGCATCCAGCTGTGTTTCTTGTACCATTTTCTCCAACAGCAACATTGCACGGGGCTAATGAGAGTCTTCTAAATCTTATCCTTTAATGGAAGAGGCATTCTTGTGATACAGGAGAGCTTCTTCCTGAATTAACCTTCCCTGGTTCAAGATCCAGTTGTAAGCTGCCAAATCTGTATTCACACAGTGGTGGATCTGAGCCTCCCAGATGAAGCAAAAGCCTTTCTGCTAACCAGTGTCTTTGGGATTTAGCTTGGTCCCTTCTCTTCAAGCCACGATGAAGACATGAGGACTTGATGAAGAATTGCTTAATAGCTCTTCCTTAATGGTAAGGAAACACGGTGCATTTCGACATGATTGAATAAAAGGCTGGTTCTAAATCCCTGCTCTGAGAGAAGACAAGCATGCCAGCGTATTTTACCAGATTTCTGTGTTAATTAGACACTCCTTCTCATCAGCCAGCCTGAGACGGGAATTGTGTTCTCCAGAAAAGAGTCAAAATCTTTCTTAGTTTCTGTGCAAAATACACCTGATTTGGTTGCTAAATCTGATGTTTACACATAGGAACTGACACTCAAAAGCATAAAGCATACTTTTGTACAGAAAAGTTAAAAACAACTAACTACCAAAAAAATTGGTGTGGTTCCCCATCTGAAAAGACAAAAGGGAAAAAAATACAAAAACTTCCAGTTAAGTTTGATGTTTTTATGCTAAAGGAAGGACATTTGATACAGCAACACAAATGACAGCAAAATTCATGAGCTAAAATAGTTTTTACAGTTAGAGATGGCAATTACAAACAACTTATAGTCCGGAATAAAAACAAAAAAAACCCAAAGAAACAAATGAAAATAAAACTCTTTTCTTCTAACACAGTTCATAAACAGAATGAATAAAAGAAAAGAGAACTTTGTTTCCCTCCAATGAAAACAAAGAAGATTTGAACTGTCAGTTCCTTAAGCCAGTTCTTAAAGCACTTTGTACACTCTGAGATACAGAGGTGACTGAAAAGTGATGAAAAGAGAGAAGGAGATGAGGGAGTTCTTAGATTGGCACCTCCCTATGAAGAAGTGAAAGATGTGTTCTGTTCTCGCTGGTCAATGTCTGCCATGAAATATGTGTACCCCACATACTGGGATCAAATTCTAAGCCTAATTGTTATAGACTATAAACTGAATAATAAGTTAAATTCTGCAACCCAGTCTGATTATGTGCAAATTCAATGTGACACAGTCCTAATGTGAAATGTATAATGAAAGGTCATAGCAGCATTTCCTAGTTTCAGAGACTGATTTTTTTTTCTATCCTAACTTGTGGATGCTAAAAGCTTGGTCGCGGAGAGATTTTCCAGCTCTCTGCCAGTGTCCGTGTGAAAGCGAAGACTTTTGCACGGATGCTGGCTGAGAAACAGTTGGAGAGTTTTTGTAAATAATCCCTTTATCATCGCACCTGCGAGATGTTTTGCAATATTGTTATGGTTAACTGAAGAATTGTTTTAGAATGGGTGTTGTAGAATCTAGCCAATCATCCTGAGAGGTGGATGGTCAAAGAACCGATGACCTTATGCCGTTCAAGCGACCTATAGGATATAAACTGGTCTGTAAATAAATAATTAATTCCGTTTTTCCTGAAATCTGCCTGCTTCGTTTCTCTCCGTCCCCAGTACAACAGTGACACTAACTCAGCTACTTAGATACATTTTAAGGAAAATTGTATCTAGGAGGACAGTTGCATCATGTTAAAACTGCTTTTCATATTCATGTTCACAGAGCAATGTTGACTAAACAGAGTATAAACAATGACTTCAAGGAGGCTGTTTTCATGAGTAAGGTTGCACCCTGTAAATACGAATTCTAGAATTAGACCTGACTGGCAATTTTTGTAAATGCACAGTCTTGTCCATAATGATATTCAGCACTTGCTTTGACCCAGGTTTATTAAATTTATCATACATAGCTTCATCACAGCAATTACTGCTGAAGCTGAAGACAGGAGATGGTGAATGCTAAACTGTGCAGCAGGGCTGAATTTTGAAGACAGGAACTGTGTTTAGGCAGACGATTTCACAGAGCAGCTTTGCCATTCAACAAGTCAGTGTGTGTGGGGAGTGATGCACAGCTGGATGGATGTGAAAAGTGCCTGCTGAGCACTGCAAGAATGTACAGATGTGTGCTGGGAATGAATGTAGTGGTAAAGAAAGCCACAGGACAGTTTGAGGTGAAAACTCCTGTTCTTCACATGTGGTACTGAGAACTCAAAATCATGAAACCTGGGCTCCTGTTGCAGGAAACTGTGGTTCTGCAGACCATGCCCCCTGAGCCAGAAGCTTCCATAAAAGAATTATTTACTCTCTTCCTTTACAAGCCTTGGACACAGCTGAACACATCTAACTCGGTCAGCAGAGGACCCTGAACGGACCCACTGGAGTTTCTCAGCAAAATAGTTGGCCTCACATTACAGACTGACACCAAGTCTCACTTTCTTCCCATAGTATGAGACACAAGGAAAATGTCACCTAACCAAGAGCTCCAATGCAAGAAAAATGACCAAAGTAACAGGGAATTAATGCAGCTTTCTGAAAACAAAACTAAGCAAATAAAAAAGCCCCGTATGTAAGCTCAAGAGAGTGGAAGAGCAAATAAATGCTATCTAGGGTTTACCAATCAAGAAAAGGGCATGAAAAAACAGGCCATCAGGCTTTTTGCTGCTTATCTGAGACCTGAGCAGTCAGGCTATCCAATTCAAGCAGTAAGGTTTCTCTGAAGATATCTCTGAACGTCTTTATTGAATTTCTGAGCCTGAATTACCTAAAATTTTAGCTGTGCAGCAGAATTTGGAAGAAGGAAGTCACTAATGGTTGGGCTGAGATACTGTGTCATGCTTCTTTGATATTCAACCGTAGCATAACATTTTCAAAATAAAAAGGCAAGTAATTCTCTCTCCTGCTAAGGAGCAAAGTTACTAAGAAGATGGAAGATGGTTGTGTCTTCTGAGTTTCTTTCACTGCTCTGCTTCTCTTAAATACCCTGCCACAGTGGAAGAGCAAGGAAAAAAAAACAGGGAAAGAAAAAAAAAGAAGCAAGAGAAAATCCCTGAAGTTGCCTCTAAGTTTACCCACAAGGTCATATCTATGTTTAAGTGCTTTGCTGAAATAACTTCTGCTATTAGGGCTCTGGCAAGGACTAAATAACTTCTGCTATTAGGGCTCTGGCAAGGACTATCTCATATTTTATGTATGAATTCTGAAGCCCCTGGTTGATGTTGTAATATAAACACTAGTAATTATTTTTAATATTAAGGCTGAAGATAGCAGTCAGCTACTGGATGCAGACTACGAGGCTGCCCTTGTCCTGAAAAGTTTACAATCTCATTACTAGTTGAAAGTGGTCTGAGGATCAACAGCCACACATCTGCATACACATATGTGCTTCTCCTCAGTTCCCCAAAGAAATGCATAAAACCAAATCCGCACTTCATTTAAAGCTACATTTAAAGAAAATTAGATGTCATAAATAAAGCTGAGTCTGAGGGGAGAAAAACACACAAGTAGGATTTCCCAAGTTGCATGAAAAGTGGAGAATTAGGAACAAATATACTCAAAAAGTTATTCTTTTATTAGGCAGGACCTGTTCACACAAATTAGACAATAATCAATGAGAGTCAAATAAGTACTTTGTTATAAATTTCCAACTTTAGCAAAGATAGACTTAGTAAATTAACATCAAAATCCCAAAAGAGTCATGTAGAAAGATGCTAGGAAATCTTCTAGAACTAGTGTGCTTCAGACTTCATCCTGTGTGACAAAACCCGTGAAATAACAGAAAAATGTTAGTTAATAAGATCAGTGTAGAATATACATGCAGGAGTATTTAATGATGGCGTAAGACAAAAATCTGTATGTTGTTTCAATTTAATAAAAAAAAATTACGAAATTCAAGTAATGAACGCTATAAAAACAATGGAGAATGTGTCCCATGTAAAAGGTCACAATGACATTCTGCCATCCTTAGGGTTTGCCAAAGCTGTGCTTAGATGTTGCAATCCTCATGACCAACTCTACTGCAACCTTAAACACGGAGAGATCTATATTTAAAACAAAGCACGTTGTTAGCAAGTGTTGCCAGAGCAGGCTGTTTGCAGACGGGTGAGGCAGGCACAGTTGTGTGAGGAATCTCCACCAAAGCAAACTCACCTTGGAACTTCCATCTCAGGTGCAAATCTTCCATGGCTTTGTGGCTCCTGTTCCCTCATTTCTCTCCAGCAGCCCATGATTGTCCCAGCACAGCCTTTCCCATGTCCTCTCTTCTACAGACCATATAAAAATAAAATACAGGATAAAATAGGATTTTTCTGCATAAGGTGAGAGACACTTCCTTTTATAGGAATAAAAGAAGTAGCTAAATGCCAAAGATCTTTGTTCTAGGGGAGAACAACATCGCCACTATCCATAAGAGGTGTTACATATAGATATGTGATTAATATAAACAACTCAATGTATTGGATTGCAGATATAAAATATCACAAGAAAACTATAACCCAGGCTTTGATCCTGTTGCTTTGACCTAATCCTGTGCCATTGTAAAGTTTGGCTCTGCCTCAGGGTTTGGGAGCAGACTCTCAGCATTTTGGGTACATATCTGGAAAACAACAAAGATCATCCAAAAGTTTCTGCTATTTGGCTTAGTGGCCAATAAATGATGCAAGAGGTGAAGAAGATGTGACCTCCTTTTGTGTATGGAACTCTAGGGGTATTTATTTATTCGTTTGTGGTTCAGCAGGAAAATCTTTTCCTTTTAAAGTGTACTTTCACAGAAATTGCTGCCATACCCATCCTGCATTAATATTCAGGATCTGCACTCATAATCCATTGCTAAGCAACACTTAACAAAATTGATCTTGCATTAAGCAAGCTCTGGAGCTTGAATAATACATTATTTCCTCTTTCTACTTAAAACCAGAGAAAACCTTTGGTTGCTTTTTGAATGTCACAATATTAAAATTGCATTTTAAACACAGATTTTAATTGCTGGGAAAGTCCATTTGGATTAAGGATTGGATGCAAATTCACCGTTGGTACTCTTTAATGCTAAGAGTACATAAATTGCAAAAAATTATTCAACTCTTGAAGAATATGGAAAAACTTAAAAATGGAATGGAGTGTAATACAGAGCAGCCATATCCCATTTTGAATCCTGACACATCCAGGCCAATACCTTGTCAGCTATTGTATGTATATCTTAAGCATCTCTGTCATTGTTTATTCATATTCTGTATTAAGATTACACAACTGTGTGCATTTATATGCTGAATAGAGGAGTTTGTGATTCCCATACATGAATTCCATGTACACAGGAAATAACCTTGCCTCTCTGGAGTTGTCTGAATGGCTGCTGGGGATAGAATTCCATGCCTTGAAGTTGCTAGAAACTACCTGTTTTGTCTACTAGCCCATTTCTCTGCCACTGCAGGATAGTTCCCCAGAGTATATTCACCAATGCCTTAATCATCCTCTTCTTAAGAGTCTCAAGCAATGCCTCCTTTGGGAGTTCTCTGCACAGCCTATTAGTGCTAGACAGTGCTTATTTATATCCATCCTGCATTTATAAGCCAGAGTCCTTCCCGTGTTATCCTTCCCAAGCCTCTGCTACACCAGTGCAAGAGAAAGTGCAAGAAGTGATTACTGAAGGTGTAAGGGTTGGGATAAATATGTATGATTCCATTTCCATGGAATTATTTGCTATCTTAAAACTCTAAAAGTTGAGCCCTAGCAAATATGAATTGATTCATTTTAATTATTTCACTCTTCATTCAATGGGAACTAAATCTGAAATATAATTCCCAACAGGATCCACACAAGAGTTTAATTTACTGACATCTCTTATTATTTTTGCTTATGCTCTATGAGTCTTTGTCAAAGTGTCCAGTATCCATGCTGTAACACCTGGGACTGATGCGAGGAACTTTAATCAAAGGCTCTTCCAAGAATCTGTACTTTGCATTTAGGAAGTGTATGAGTTGTTTAAATGAGTAGAGAATATAAGTTACGTATCATTTTCCCAAGAGACTTATTTGGTAAAATTAACCAAAACACTCCATGTTCTTGTCTTGAGGTGAGATTTTCTTTCTTACTTGTCTTCATCAGTGTAAAACTTCATGCTGTGACTTAAAGAGGGAGGGAGTTATATTTTTTCTATGCAGATGAGAACGATTCATTACTCAGTGCTTTCCCATATGATCTTAAATAACATTTTGCTCCCGGTGAATTGTGCCTCATATGCTTCCCTGTCACTGTGTATTTATTAGGCATAAACCAGGATTTGTACAGTCCTTGTATTTTGCAGGGAGCACAAGAGTCTGCATTTACCCGTAAGAAGAAAGAGGGAAGCTGTCACAGGAAGCCAGCAAGTCAGGTGTGGGTGCCCTTCTGTCCTTCCTGGGTTTCAGAGGCATGGAAGCCTCAGGTGAGGGATGCATCTGGGACCCAAACCATAGTGCTGGTTTTCCACCTTCTTCTTGTGAATTTTTAGCTCTGTGCTAAAAATGAGTGCAGCTTTAGATTTTTCAGATTTTTAACATCCAACAGGTTTTCCGTCTTCTGTTGAATAAAACATCAGCAAGTGATTAAACTAACTTAATTTTTTTTTTTTTTTAATTTTAATATAAAGTCTGGAAACAAGTCCAGTCTGTCTGGGCAGGCTCTTTGTTCTTTCGACACTTTCTCCCAGCAACACTTTGGACTATGAATGATAAAAAATATTGGGCAGGAATCTGAAGCCACATTTCAAATTAATGGCTTAAACCCACGTATACCAAGCAGTTTATTGAGCTTGTCAGTATTTACATATCTAGAAAAATAAACTGAGACATAGGATTACCTATTTAATTGTAGTTTCTTGCAAGAATGCTGCTGAGGGGGACAGAATAATAACTGCTATGGACTTGTTTCTAGCCATTGTTGTTAAATCCTCCTGTTGGAGACAACAGCAGAGGACAGGCAATTCTTTCAATGTGGCATCAGTGTGCCAGTGATGGTCTCCTAATGTGCTTTTCACTCAGTGTGGTCTCTCTTGCTGGCCTAGGTGACAATATTTCATAGCACATGCTTCATCTGAGGCCAGACTTCAGACCTTTTCTCAGACTTTTTAATGTCTAAAGTCACCTTTGTGTATATCTTCATATATTCTTCTATGAAGCCTTGGGGAGTCACTATCTTTGCCTCTTTAACAATTTAATAATCTCATTTTTAAAAGTATATGGGCCAGGAACATGCAGAGCTGACTTGTGCTAATAGTATTAATATTTTTCTTCAGGGGGATCTCAGCTGTACATTTGGAATTTGCAGTTTTTACTTCATCTGAGGTCAGACAGGCTGATTTTATGAACTAGATTCAGAAAAACGTAAATAATCAAGCTGTACACTTCATTCTGTTGCTTCTGTCCAATATTCTGGAATGTGTGCATGCAACCAAGAGTCCTGCACTTGTAGATGAGGAAAAAAAAAATCTCAAAAAATTATTTTTCAGATCCTCTGACAATGGTAATAAATTTTCTATATTCAGTTTGACCTGGCAAATTGCTTAAGGAAAGTGTTCAATCTTTGATTGACGTAAAAAAATTACTTTTCTGTTTGAGAATTGTTGTTAGGTTTCTGCAGACATAATGGTCTCCAGAGTGAAAGAACTGACCAGTCTCCTTTTCCTTTTCCTTTTCCTTTTCCTTTTCCTTTTCTTCCTTTTCCTTCTTTTCCTTCCTTCCCTTCCCTTATCCCAAGGCCTGAAGCTGCCTCTGAGAATCAGATATTCAGAACCCTCATGCCACACCTGGGACATCAGGTCCACAATCCTCAAATTTCTTACAGCTCCCCTGGCTCCCAGCAGACACTGAGGTCAATCCTACCTGCATTTCCTCACCTCTTCCAGCTATTGCCACACCTAATGCCTCTCTACCCTCCCTTCCCAAGCTCTTCATCTCAAGCACATGGGCTTCAAGGGATTCGGTGGTTGTGTAAAACAGCATTTGGTTTTCCATAAGGATCCAAGTTATTGGCAAAGAGAATCGGCAGCTTCCCTACAGAGCTTAAGATTCACACCTAAAATGTAGCGACAGGCAGAAAGAAAATTGTTTCCCTGCATTATCCAAAAGTATTTCATTCCAGCACATCTTCACATTATCCCCCACAGGAAAGCATTGAAGCCACAAAAACTGAGGAGGTTTTATGAGTGTGCAAACCATTATGGCTCAGCTGTGGCTCATCTTTATTGTCCTCATCTATAGACATCAATACTTCTATTTTATTTTCTTTAATGAAAGGAAGGTTTAGCGAGAGCCAGAATATTTGGTATAATAAATCCCAAGTTCCAGTTGTTTCCACATTACTCAGCAGACTCAAATCTGATGATAACCATATGCAGCTGGCCTGATGCCAAGCCTGGCCTCCGAGCTGCAAGATGTTCTGGGACTTCTTGTCCATCAGGCAGCACTGGCTCCATGAGCCACAGGAAAGCTGCTGCTTTTGTAAGGATTTTAGTATGTGTTTATATGAACAAGGGAAAAGGGGGAAGGGAAGAGTGAAGTAAACAAAAGGAGAAAGGGAAGAATGGAAGAAATTATCATAAAGAACCATAAAGAGCTCAAAATGTGAAGGCTGCATAAGGTTGTGTTAAGAATTGGGAAAAAAAAAGTACCAAAAATGGAGAAATATGAGAAAGTTTAAGGAGGAGAAAAGAAAGTACAAGCACACTTGAGTGTTCTTTAACATTTACATGAATGCAAATTTAATGTATGTAGTTCTGCCATTAATGATGCTCCATCTTCCATGCAAATTTAATTTCTAAAATCTGACTGTCAATGTAAGTGGAGTTATTTATTATTGTTTTCTGCTGTGGTGCCTGGCAGATGGTTCAAAACAGATCTTACCCTGGTAAATATTGAACAAACTCATTTTCTATTCCACATGTTAATCTCCAAATCTCTGTTTCTGTTCATATATTATAGAAAGGGCTTAGGGCAACCCTGTAAGAAAGCTTGACAGTGGCAGATCTTGGGTGATATTTTCCAGGTGGAAGAGAACTGCTAAACTTCATACCTGTGTTTCATCCCAGCTAAGTACAAAGTCTGAGGACAAATTTAATTCTAATGACCTTTTCCATTCAAAAATGAAGGCTGCATTGGCAGAGTTAACTCTGGTATTAAATGGTGAAAGCTCCTCACTGCAATATTTATGTTAACCGATTTTTGTGATGCAATTCCTAGCAAAAGTTCCAGTAGTAATAAAAGCCACTATAAAATACAGTTGCCATTTTACAAGATGCTTTGTGAAATACTATAAAATTACTTTTGTCATGATCACGATACCTACTAGAAAGATAAAAATTGAAACCATTTGTCAAATATGCAGGGATTTTCTTCCCATTAAATACTTAGTCTTTAAATTGATGAATATACTGATGTGACCCAATTAGACTGATTCATGTCAGTTAAGTTTTTTTTTTTATGTTAGCCTGTGGGTCCTGAGGACAGCAATCACAATGTCTACTTTATACCTAGTGTGCCTCTGGTTTTGTAGGCTTTCTGGAGCTGATAACATCCTTCACAAAACAATCCACAGTGGCTAGGACAGACTTCAGCTCTAAGGCATCATTCAGAAAGACTTGTTTCTTTTTCCTTATGACAGAGGAAATTGAGGATTAGCTTCAGAAGACACAAGTTAAACATTGTGAATACCTGCCTCAATCTCATCTTTCAGTTTAAGTGTAACCTTGTATTCGATTATACATTTTATGTGAACACAAGTCTTTTCAATTTTAAACATATTTTTCTCTTCTCACTTCTAGACACACATACGTGAGACAGCTTTGCAAGGTGAGAAAGACTTACCTAGAAAACCACCTTCCACTTTTTAATGTGATAATTTCATTTATTCTTTTTTTTTACTGTTCTTTTACTTGAATTATTTTGTTTGTTATACTCTCTACCATAAACTGTGTTCAGCTTTTACTTTGTCCAGGACTTGCCAGTATTTCAACTCACTTTAATCTTAGTTATTACAAGTAATACACAGTAGCAAATAGATTGCAGAACATGATGATCTTTTCAGGTCATTGGATGTTTTCTCTTTCACTGAGATCACTGACATTGGGGTTAAGTGCTTCAGAAAGATGAGAACACGAGGGATTGCACCAACTGCAGTGTCTCCAGAGTAATTAGGGACACTTTGCCTGCTGGAAGGCTATAACTCTTCTGCCATGGGACATACTTGCAGCACCTCTGGTGGCAAGCATTTAGCAAATTCTTGCAAAATTCCAGGCACTATTGCAAAAACATGACTGTCATAGGAAGCAGAGGCCAGGAGCAGAGGCAAATAAAGAGGTCAAATCAGAACCTGTATTTGTAGTATTTTTAAAGAAGAATTATGGCCTATTGTAAAAGGAACAAATGTCTCAGGAACTTTGTATAAGCCACCGATCACTTATGGCACAGGTTAAACTAGGTTTTTTTTCTGCACAATTGCCTAGCAGAGCTAACAAAGCTGAATCTGCAGTTCTGAGACTCACAGGAGGAAATAAAACTCCTGTCTATTAAAAGGATACAGCAGTATGTGGAAGATACAAAGGGTTGTTAAATAAAGGTCTGTCCCACTGCATGTACCTTTGTAGTGATATATTTTTAAATCTGTTTAAAGTACCAGAGCTGAATTTTCCTAATCCAGAGTGAAGGACTCTGGTACACAGTAAAGAAATACATTTTAAACATCTGTTACTGTAAAGATTTTCTTTCCTTGGTGAATGGTTTTTTAAAAAAATTAAGTCAGCAGAATTGTGGCTCACAACAGAGGGAAAACCATGAATAAAAGTCCACAGAAGCTTTTCAAGGTGCCACTACAAAGGCTGCAGCCTCTGCCTCAAGAACTATGGAAGCAATCAAGGTGGTGGAAAAGTGAATCTTGCTGCCAAGTATAAATGGGGGAAGTAAAATCCTGCACATGATGAGGCTTCTGTGCTATTGCTATGGACTTTACCTTGCTGGGTACACAGCTGCTGGCTACTGGCTCTGATGTGAGGTGAGTGGAGCTTCAAGGAATGCAGGAGCAGCTGACTTGGTTTTCCAGTCATCCTTGGTTTGTGTTTCTTCTGCCTGCACGGCTGGTGCTGAAGGCTCTCTGTTAACTGAGAGTTCCAGAGTGCCCTATTAAGACAACAAAGACATTCCTCTGCATGGGGAGTTTAGTCGAGATCTGTCCCTCGATTCTCATGTGTGTGAAACGTTTTCTGCACCAGAGGGCTCTGCTTCCAGAACAAACCTGGGCAGGCGACAGCATGGAGAATCTAGCAGGGCATGGTTGTTAATACAACTTCTGATCAAAAGATTTATACAGTTGAATTATCAAATAATATCCAAAACCAATACTGTGGCACTTTTTACAGCTGTAAGAAAAAAAAAAAAAAAAAAAAGGAAAAGTTTTTGCCTCTTCAGTATTTCTTCTAACTTGGAACAAAGGAGCTTTTTACATCCAAAATACCAAATACTTAAGTCATCCCCAACAGAGAGATCTGCAATATTGTGTTTTTGGATGAGAATTAGAGGCAATTACAGCAGTGTCCCGAGATAAAAACCAGCCGACAAGGATGTTTCAATTCTAGTCATGGATGATAAACAGTGTGGAGGTGAAATGCTGCAGCTGCTGAGTGATAGAGATTGCTATCAGGATTAAACAGGAAGGCTGTGTTTTACAGGATCAAGAAAGATTAGCCATGTGTTGAATATGGGATTATGAAGTAATTAAATAAATGAAGACACATTTCTGACACAATTTCTACACGTAAGAAAGTAATTACTCACTTTATATACAATGTTTCTGTAATTTATCATTTGGGTCTCTGACTGGCAAGCAGAGCAGCCTATTTCATACTCAGTGAAGTCAACAGTACTGAGGTCACCAAAAGACTGAGCCTGGTTCACTGTGCTAACAAGTGTGTTTTACAGGGGTGAACTAACTGCTCCTATAAATATATAATAGGTAGAACTCCTGCAAGTTTTGGGGGAAACAATGTTCTGCTGCTTTTTACCAGCCAAGCCTAGGAATTCATGAGTTGAAGAACTGGTCAAGGGAGAATTGAGTTGGTCTGATCTCCAGTGGGATCAAGAAAGTAGTAATTAGTGCATCTATGCAAAACTGTCATGGTGCATAAAAGTCCTCAAATATTTAGCAGGTAACGCGGTTTGTGCTGGTGGTGCTGAAATGCAGTGGTCTCTGGGGTGAAACACGAGTCAAATGGAACTGTGTAAAGCTGAATGGCCATGGAGTTCTGTAAGGTCACGGGGGAAATCTCTTAACCATCAGATTTAAAATGGTGAAAGATCTTTAATGTCTGTGCAGAAGAGACAAATTCTCTGTTGTTAAAAGCCTTACAGAAAAGGCCCATACAGAATAAACTGAACAGTGCCCCGTTAATCTAAGTAAGAACAGAGAAAGCTTGTGTTGAACCTGCCAGGTGGAAGTTATACAAACTTTATTTCCCACTGAAATGAACAGTTTATAGGATGGTCTGTGTACAACAGAGAGAGATTTGAGACAAATATGTGCCCTGGGCCACCTTCAGCAAAACAGTACAGTCCATTGTAGAAAGGAGGGCAGAGCAAGGCTTTTAGGTAAGGATTTACATCCCAATCTGCAGGGCTTCGGTTTGAATTTCTTCTATTTGTTGCTTTTATTGGATTATATTTTGCCCTCCTGCAGGCATGTGGTTTTCATTAGATTCTATGTGCACCAAGGGGAGGATGCAATGTGGGGCACTTACATGCAGGTGTTTGTTCTTTCCTGTTAAAATTAATAAAACTTCACTGTTTTTTTCAATCTCAGAGGATTTTATTGAGGCAACATCACATTTGGGAACTGTATTTAAAATCAGATTTAGGAATAGGTCTGTATCCTGAGTTCAGTGCTCAGATGCAGCAATAAAAAAATAAATAACCATGACCCTTTTCTGTACTACTAAAGAAATGCCTAATATGTTTGTCAGGAAATATGAAATTAACCTTGTTGACAGTTTTTTGGAGAGAAAAGGCATTATTTACAAGACAGTTTAATGAACCATATTTGAGGAATGTCATATGGAACAGTAGTCACAGCTGTATTTAAAATGACCATCAAAAGTATATGTCCTCATTTTTGGGCATCATATGAAATATCAGGGGATGAGCTCCCTGGTGCAGGAAACCAGCCAGCCTCTCCCTCCCACCTCCTCTACTGACAATGGAGATCTTTCTTTTTTATCCCTGGAGAAGGTCTCCTCTTTAACCCCAGTTCCTAGACCAATGTAGCTCCCCTCGTATGTTTCCTTCCAATTTTTAACAACAGAAGCTGGTTCTTACTACACCCTTCTGATGACCTGGGCAGTGTCCAACATCATTCACCAGTGCAGGAGCAAAACCTCTTCACAGCATGGGATGTGCTGGCCCAGGCAGGGAGCTCCTTCCCTAAAGAAACCTGGGCTGACCTCTGGGCTTTGGAAATGTCACTGCTTCTGTAAATTGTAAAACCATTGACTCAAGACAGTCATACCCTACCCAGGGCTTATAAAAGCTTGTGTTTGATGGGGGTTTTATGTTTTTAAGGCCACTTTTATGTCTCTTCAGACTGCGGTGGTAGTGAAGATTCCACAGATGATTGTGGAAAGAGATTGTGTAAGAGATTGTCCTCAGATACCATCACAGACCTCCTCCCCAAGATTCCTTACAGACCTTCTTCTCAGGATTCCTCAGAGCCCTCCTCCTCAGGTATCCTCACAGACACCCTCCCCCGGTTTCACTGAATTACCAAATTGTTTGGGGTGGAAGGTGCCTCTGGAGATCACCCAGTCCAACTCCCGTGCCAAGGCAGGGTCACTTGGAGCAGGTGACACAGGAACGTGTTCAGGTGAGCTTTGACTGTCTCCAGACGCGGCCACTCCACGCCCTCCCTGGGCAGCCGGTTCCAGTGCTGTGCCACCCTCAACGAAAAGTTCTTCCTTCATGCTCAGGTGAAACTTGCGCTTAATTTATGGGCATTGCTCCTTGTCCTGCCTCTGGGCACCACCGAAAAGAACGCGCCACCCTCCTTTTGGCAGCCGCCTTTGCCATATTTGAATGTTTCCTCCTATTTCTAGCTAACGCTTCCAACACCTCACGGGTGCCGCGGCCCGGCCCGACCCGGCCCTGCGGCGGGCTCTGCGCGCGCTCCGCCCCCGCGCTGCAGCGCGCCCCGCGCCCGGCAGGGGGC
>VZTE01000756.1:20338-118895 GCA_013397775.1 Eulacestoma nigropectus
CCACGGGCAGCGGCTCCGCGCGGGCTCCGACAGACAGACACACAGACAGACAGACAGACAGCGGCACCGCCACAGCACACACACAGAGCTCCCCGGCCCCGCCACAGCACAGACACAGAGCGCAGCGGCACCGCGCAGGGCTCAGCCACAGAGCAGCGCGGCACCGGCAGCAGGAGGAGGACAAGCAGCACACGGTGCTGGGAGCCCCGGCCGGCGGCGCTGCCCGGAGGTAGGAGCTTCCTCTCCTCCCTGGCAGCCAAACTTCGCGGAGCCAGCGCTGGCTGCGCCCGCGCGGGGCTTGGCTGCGGTTCCGTACCGCCGTGCTGTTGTCCCTTGGCCGGTCCCCGCCCGGCCTCAGTTGCCCGTTTTATTTTTATTGTTGTTATTATTGTTGTTGTTATTGATGCTGTTCCCCGCCCCTCCGGGCTGGGCGGGCGCGGCGGGTCTCGGCGGAGCCGGCAGCTCCGCAGCCAGAAGTTGGCGAGGGCCGTGAGGGGCGACTGGCCCCAGCTTGGATCCCCTTTAGAACTTCCGTGCCCGAGGAGCCGCTGCTGCCCTGCTGTCCCTCGCCGCTCCTCTCTCCGCTCCTCTCCTCTCGTTGCAGATGTCGGGGGTGCTGGTGATCGCTGCCTGGTGCTTCCTGCAAGTGGAGAGCCGGCATCCTGAAATCATCACGAGTAACAGCAATCATGGCAATTTCCTGGACAACGACAAGTGGCTGAGCACTGTTTCGCAGTACGATAAAGACAAGTATTGGAACAAATTCCGGGATGTAAGTACTTCTTCCTTTACCGCATGTTTCTTGTTCGTTCCATTGACCGTAGCATCCTTCCAGGGGGCTGCTGGCTGTGAGGAGCTGTGGGTAGAAGAGAAATGCAGCTTGGGCAGCCGGTTGCTGCTTGTTTGAAGGATGTTCAGAGCTGTTTGGGAGCTGGACAGACAGTCCTGTCATTCTTGAATACCCCATCGATTGGGGCTGCTTGGGCTCTGTGTCAGTCTCACTGTTCTTATGGTCTTTGATTTTCCTCTGGGGAGGAACTTTGAGTGAAGTTTCTGTGTTTGCTGCTTAAGAGCCTGGTTAACTGAAAAATGATGGAACTGGGTGTGTGTAAGAAGGAATACTTACCAGTTCAAGCCACAAGGTGGTAAACAGTGAAGCTTTTTGTGCCTGCAGTTTTTGTGGAAAGGATTTTATTGTCAATTCTGCTTGTAAAGATCTTTGAGGCTACTATACGGTTGGAGGAAGCAGTGCTTTGGCTTTTTTTTTTTTTTTTGGCAGTCTGGAAAATAGGGGTAGCTTCAGGATGTGTTATGATGTGTTATCTGTATAAAACAAATTACTTTCTTAAGCTCAAAATTAATTCTAGACTTCCCCTAGTTTGACTACAGTCACATGTATTGAGTCAATGGCAGCAGAAAGGGAAATGCAACATTTTTAATAAAAGTAATTTTTAAGGAGTTCCTTTTACTTCTGTTGTCTGTACACTGAAAAAGCTTTTTTGGAGCACACACAGAAAACTCTGCTTCAGTCTGCCCAAGACTGTGTGATGAAAGCATTAATGTTCGTGTTGATCATGAGCACAGTGAGGTTAAGTGTTCTTTATTGTCTGGTATTTGTTCACCATGGCCCAGTGGGACCCAGGAAAGAGACGACTAGAGCTGGCTAGCAGTTCGGGTAGTACCCTTCTTCAAGAATTTGTTTGTTTATTTAGGAATCTTGGTCTTTTATAGAGTATTGACAAGTTGAACTTTAGTGCTCTGCTTTTGTCTCTGTGATCTTAAAATTGTATCTGACTTTGCAAAGGGAAAGTCAAAGTATTACAGTTAAATGTGGTGTGTTCCTGCTTAGCTTATTCTCCCTGTGTTTGTCTGTAGTTTTGGTCATCTCTGTGTGAGAAATGCTGCTCTGAATCTCAGCATAACAAAGTGTGGCCTTAGCAATGGTATCATCCACCTACTGGGACTGCTGAGTTCTCATACAGGAAAGGGGATTCCACAGTACATATGGATTCATAGATTTTTACCAGACTTCAAGGGAATCTTTGTTAATATCTGGTTTAGTCTTCTGGGGAGCAGAGGTTAAGGATTTCACTTGTTAATTTCTACATCTCACTTGACGTGAGAATTGAGCAGCATTTCAAAATGGTAAATTGAATGAAGGACTGACACATTAATCTGAAAACACTTCTAACTAGAGACAGATTTATAGCAAGGGATGTCTTTCAACAATCTCCTTCCAAATGGAGGCCTCATATTAATCACAAGGCTTAAAGTTTTTATTTAAATTTATGTAATTTTTATGTTTTCTGCTTCCCTCTTTACGTAATTTTTATGATTTCCGCTTCCCTCTTTCCACTTCTCTCTTCCTTTTCTCTTTAAAACTGGAATCCTTGCAACTTCTCTTATCATCCCCTTTCCCCAGTCTCCCAAGTGAAGAGAAACTATTCCTCTTCTTGCGGAAAATGTTCATGAAGATTACCTCTCATGTTTTAAGATTTCACAGCTAAGAATGCTTTTTTTGACTTTCTGAAAATTCTAAAAAACCCCATAAGGTCTAAAAACTCTTTTTTATAGGGAGAATCATTTTATGGAAAGAAAAAACAACCTTAACCAGTGGTATACCAAGCAAAAGCAAATACTATAAAGTTTATGCATAGCTTAGGTATATTTCTATCCAGCCATCTTAATGGTTCTATTTAATTACTTCAAAACTATTATGTTACATATGATTATTCAATAAACTTTTTATGGGCCAAATTAACAGAGACTATTAATCATCTACTAAGCCTTTTCTTAAAATATAAAAGGCTTACATATGTAATGAACTTCTTAATCACTTGTCTTCAACCAGATTGATTTACTGGATCATAATCTTCTGTGAGAGGTTCTGTGTCCAGAGATGAGGACATGCATAAGTAGAGTTGCTGCCAGCATAGCAGGTATAGCAGCAACAGCACACTTCGTGCATGCGGAGATGTGGTTAGAAGAAATCTGGTCCTTGTTTCATGGCTGTGCTGTTTGGGATAGATTGTTAAAATATTTGTTAAAACATTTCTTAAAAGGCTGCCTGATGGGCTGCATCATAACAGTATAATTGCTGTGTATGGACTAGACCAGCATTTTGTTGATAAGTGTTGATTTCTAGGAAAATTATGTCCCCTCTTCCCTTCATTGCCAGACTAATAAACTAATTTTATAGACATGATGACTACATGAGGTTCTCAATGTGGGCTTTGCACAGGAGGCTGGAGTACAGAAGTGGTGTTGCAGTTAAAAGTTTCTTGGATCTGACACTGCAGTTACTCCAGGGCAGAAGCCCTGCTTCGTACCTCATAAATCAACAGAGACAAGGTTGCAGTAATGTGCACAATTACCCTTAGCTGCTCTCTGAAATTTATGTGATGTTATAGTAACATATTTGCACAAATATTTACATACCTGTGCCCTTCTGTACAGTGGGGGAAACACTGAAGGTATGGAGTGAAGATTTGATGGGTTTGGGTGTGACCACTTTATGTGCATCAGCACAAACATCTGCACACACAGATGTGCATATAAAGCTGTCATAATATTGCAGTATTGGGTGGGTTGTTTACTCAGATGATATATAATTGAATATAAAATTTTAAATTAAGCTTTTCCCAACTTTTTCTGTTATTCTTTTCAAAATCAATTGGTTGGTCAGCCTTATTGAGCTATGGGCTAATATGGCCTGATTTGAGAAGACAGCTATTGATTGATTTTTTTTTTTTTTTTAGTATGATCCATGTTTCTTTTGGGCAAAGACAGCATGGTGGTTGCACTTACTGTCCCAGCAGTCACTACTTTTCTGTGAAAAGCGAGCACAGAAGTACACCTAATTTGAAATCTGCAATACAGCCACAGAATCATGCCAGCTTTCTAAATCTGACTGAATTCAATAGTGTGAAATGTGTCAGCATTTTCCAAAGGCCTCAAGGGATCTGTCTAAAACAATAGTTTACAATACAATCTTTTCATGTGATTTGAACACAATTTGTTTATTAAATTCTCCATTTTAAAAACAAACAGAGCTGTAAATAAATAGTAAGACCAGTGTGACTGATCTGTTGTGAAACATTTACTTTTGAAAATCTTGTATATTTTACATCTTCCCAGCATCAATAACAATGTAATGTCTGTTATGTTTAAGTTTTCAGTGCAATCTGAACCTTTTATTCCAGTCTGTCTTTCACCCGTTTTTCCTTGTCTGCCATGGACTTTGTGTGATACATGACAAAATCTTATCTCTGTCTTAAGTTGCATTTTATAGCTCAGGATAATAGTATTTCTCTTCTTCACTACTGTGTGTTGAAGCTATAAATAAGAAAGGATGGAGCTCAGAATCTGTGGTAATACGGAATTTATTATTCACCTAATCCATATATTGAATGTGGCTTGGTACCTACTTAAGTAACTGACTAGTAAGTTTCTAAAAAATAAAACCTAAATCAATGTAATTGTTACTGGAAAAAGAAAAAAGTAAGCAAGGTGCACTCTCTAGGGAGGACCTCCAGCTATTTCCCTTGTGCAGATTTGAGGCTTGGAAAAGCAGACATCAGGGCTATGAAAGTCAAATTAGACCTTCTGATATTACGAACCCAAATAAGAAGGCCTTGATCTTTTGATCAGACCTGTTGAGAGGGATCCTTTGGCTTGAGAGAAGCTTCAGAATAGATTTGATAGCTGAATGTGAAGTGAATTCTTATGAGTCTTTGGAAGCATTTATTGTTATGAGAATAGCCATACATGTTATTATAATAGGTCACACTGCAGCATCTCGTGTTCAGAGAGGCTTGGCACAGAAGGCACAGAATAAATGTCATTTTAGTGTTAGATCTGTCTTTAATCAAAATTATATGAACAGACTAATTCTATTACTTCTACTTGAAGTTATGTCTATTGCATTATTAATGCTTATATATAAAAAGGTAATAAGTTCAACTAACCACAGATTAAACTGGAAAAAGGAAGAAAAAGGTTAACGAACTAAGAGGATCTAGTACAAACCACACAAGGAATTTTTTATGAAGTTGAAAGCTAAGAAGCTTGGCATGAACTCTGGTTTCAGTGCATGTTTATGCATGGCAGGCTGCCAGACCACGTTCTGAGCATTAACTAAGCTGTTTCTCTAAATTTCATTGCTTACAGAGTTTCAGTTCAGGCTATCATGTTAAAACCCCTATGCATTTTATGCCTGGAGATGCTTTGAGACTGTGCAAGCCTAAGAAGCAAAGCATGAAATGTCATCATCTGTGTGTGTAAGTTGCTCAGACTTACTGGGGATAAATAGTTACATATACCTAACTATTCATGCTGAGGATAGTTATCAGAGATTAGATATTGGCATCTCAGACTGGTCATAGGCTACCCTGACACAAACCACTGAAGGGACAATTTTGTCAGCTGTTAATGTACATTTCTGAGCCTGTGAATTCCTTCTCACACCTGATCAGAAGTGCAGTGTCAGGGTGACAAAACAAATACAGGATTAGGAACTGGGGGATTTGTATTGTTCCAGCTTTGCCACTGATGAGTTTTTGTCCTTTGGGCTGGCTCTTTACACTTCTTCACTGCATTTCCCCTTGTTGGCACGTACCTTTCTCTGATGTTTTTAGCCCCAAAATAGAAGTGTGGTAGTGAAACTTGATAGCAGAGAGTTGGAAAACATGACCAGTACTGAGAAGGGTTGGAATACCAAGCAGGCAAAATTGGAAGACCTTGGGAACTCAAGTAATGGAAATGAAATGAAATTTAAAAGTACAAAGTGGAAGGTCATGGAATTGAGAGCTAACACAAATTTATTCTGGGTCCTGGCAGCTCAGCTTGAAATAGATGAGAGGGAAAACCTGTGTACTTCCTTGATTTGCAGAGTTATTCTAAGTTACAAAAGTAATGCTACTCTGAGGATAGCAAATATGTTGTAGAAATGCAGAAAATGAAAGATTTCTGCTTCTGGTGAAGAAGAAAAAATGTACAATGTATAGAAGGGACTACTTAATTATTAATATTGTGAGCACTTCTGATTACTGAAATTCAAGAAAGATTGTTATGGAGTTGGTGATCCAAAGGCCTTCCAACATCATAGGAGAAAAGACCCTGTTTTAAAATAATGTAATATATTAGTTTACTCACAAAAAAGTAATTACATAAGAGTAGATTTTCTTCAGAATGTTTATTGAGAAAAGGACACCAAATCCAGCGTGGTGTCAAGATGAGATAAACCCGTAGATAATTGATGACAAAAATAATCTCACTGATAAATTTAGGGATAAGGTTATTACTCCACCCACAGTTGTGTTTTAAAATGTTATCTAAATGAGCACTTCATTTTCAATATGTAGCTTATATCTTAACAAAAAAGATTATGATGTAGTGAACGGCAATAAAAGAACCTGGATTTTGGGATTCTAAAGGCCTTGGGTTTTTATATCAAGTGTCTACGAGCTTTAAAGCCCCTTGCTGGGTGTTGTGTTGCTCCCTATCCATTCAGTGTGGTGGAATCTGATCTGTGACACTCAAGTATCTCCTGATCTGCTGGGATTTTTGAGGTAAGAGGTCATTTCTGTAGACTGGATTCTTTCTGCTGTCCCTTCCCTGGCAGACACCTGCCTTCAATGGGATCTGACTACCAGGGATTTGAAATCACATTTTCTTTTCTTTTATGTTGTATGTAGGCCTACAAGAAGAAAGAAGTATTTTTCTGCCAACAGTTTATTAACAGAACATCTCTTTTTCTTTCTTCACCTCAAATGTAAGCACAGGTTTTTCTGTGAGGCGGTTATTGGTGCATTCATTACATATATTCCTGGAGAAACCGATCAGGTCCTGCTAATTATTTGTAGTGAATCAAGTCATAAGGAAGGTTACAGTACACTTGAAGAATATCTGCTGGCTGGGTAATGGATGTACCAAGTGGCTGGGTTGTGACAGGACACAGGCACCTCAGGCTGGCTTCCCAGGAGATTATCATTCCAAGCCCACCTTGAGATTTAATTGAAGGTGAAGACTGTGTGTGTGTATTCCAGCAGATCTGAAGTACAACAGAGTTGAAATGTGATTTATAAGTCTACCCAGGCACTCCTAGCATAGGCTGTCTCTTACAGCAATTCTTACTCAACAGAAGGACAAGGCTGGAATATAAATGTGATCGAAAAGTACAGCTGAGATATACTTGCATGAAATTTAAAAGAATAGGAAAACATGAGACTGAATCTGTGCAAGTGCAATGCATAATCAGCTTCTTACAACAGAAGAGATACGCTTTCTAAAAAAGACCTTCTCAAACTTGACACTTTCCTTTTGCAGTGGACAAGAGGAAAAATAATGCCATTTATGTCAGAATAATTAACTTGGAAGGTACAGAGAGCCAGCTTTTTCTAATTAACTGACACTTATCCAGCTTCCCTAGGAATTGCCTAAGACTCTAAAGTTAAGTGGGTCAGTACAAAACTAGGGTGTTAGTTTCTGTATTATGTTTCAAATTATAACTGTAATAGTTTCCTCACTTACAGAAGGGTTCTGCAGACTGCAGTCAAAAATCATATCCCTACCATGAAATTCTGTAGATTTGAAGTTCTGACTAACATGTTTTATGCATTTTTTGAGTAACCCTTCTTGTATTCTACTGCTTGCCCCTGTCCTGTCCTCCTCACCCCAGACAGATTTCTTTTCCACAGGGGCTTGTTTTAATCCAAATTTAAATTGTAATTTTGTCAGATTCCTGGGAAACTCACAAGATAAAAAAAAAAAAAAAAAGGAAAAAATGCTGCACAAATGAGCCATATGTCACATCAAACCGTGTCAGTGTTTATTATAAGAGGCTGAGTTCTGATGTCTGTTAGTGTAAGAGCTGCTATGAAGCTCTGGTATTTATGGGTAAATGATACCAGTTTTATTTTAGGTAAATTGTCCAGGATTAGGGTCGAGAAAAACAGGTCCATTATTCTCAAGGGCCAAAGGTTACAAGTTAAAGCCTATTTATGATACCCTGTTTTGACCATCAGGGAGATTATTACCTTTATTTTTTGAGGGGGCGTGGAGTGTCTCAGGTGTTTTAACTATTTGCTTTATTCTTACGGTTTTAGCCACGAGGCTAGAGATATGTAATTCCAGTCAGTGTGTCTTTATCAACCTGTGCATGTTTTGAGGATAAAATGCCAGCCTGTCTGAATTTGGGGTGGAGCAGCTGAGCTGCTTTTACAAGAAGTAAGACTTCATGAGGAAAGTGGCATTCAAATATTACAGCTGGGATATGAAAACCTTTTTCTTTCAGATAACATCTGCTTTTGCAAGGACTGTTTGATTGTTCCTTTCCTTACGTAACCAAAACTGAGATTTGTCCAAAGGATCTGTAGTGAAGTCTTGGTTTTATTGAAGCTGATGGCGAAAGTGTCAAAGACTTTTAGTGAGGCCTGAGTTTGATTCTTGTATTCCTCAATCTTCCTGTTCTCTTAGACAAAGAGCAACTGTACATGACAGACCAGTTAGATTAAGCAGTTCTCTTTGCCTTTTGGAGGACATTGTGGAATTGGAAAAGCCTGAAAGATCAGGTGTCTGGCCAGCATAAATACAAGAAGCTCTCTCAAAGTCCCTGGAAGAATCAAACTATCTGAAAATCAAACATCTGTGGTCTACAAAATACATATTTTATAGATTTCAACCAAAACAAGAAAGCAGAGTTGAAACAGAGTAAAATTAAGGTGATGCTGCTGCCTCTGGTGTGATTTTTTTGTACTTCCACCACTTAACTCTTTCAGCTTTAGATAGGGACTTACTGCTGCAGAGTTACCAAGTCTTAACTCTGAGTAAGCAGTCTGTCATCAGCTAGATAACTCCAGCAGTTATCACTGGGGGATTTGCTGTAGCAGGTTGGCAGCTACAACTGAATTACGCGTTTGGACTGAACATCTAGTGTCTAATGACTTTCAAGGCTAAGATATGATTCAAAATTCAGTTAACAGATAAATTGCTAAGCTACTCAATAGTGGCTTTGGCAGGGAGTAGATTGGTCTTTGTCACTTCTGTGACTTGTCTTGTAATCCAGGGTAATGGAAAATCATTCTCATGAAATAGGTACACAGGGACATAAATTAATTCTGTGATCTTAGTTGTCCTCTTAATGAACTTTGTGTCATAAATTTACTTCACTGATTGCTTTCTTCCAGGTAGATAGAAAAATACTTTATTAAAATTACTGTTAGAGTAACTATATTCAGGTTCGTTTTTGAAAAAAGTTTCAATGTATCACATCTTACAGTTGAGTTCTGACTAACACGGGGATTGATAGAGGTAAGTAATACTTGTCTGTCTATGCAAGTTGCTTCGAAATTGTCTAATCAGGAAATTCAGCTATGTACACAGTTTCATTTGAAATTGCACAGAATAAATTTTATGTGGTTTTTAGCTTGGAGATCTGTCTTCATCCTTCCTTTCCTGTCTTCCATTGTCCATTCAGAAGTTTATTTCAGCACTGTCTTCTAGTGTTTGTGTCTTCTAGTCTTTCTGGCTTTCTCTTCAAATGGTAGCAGTGAAGAGAATTTGAACCTGGATAGACGATTGAGGTAGAAAGGTAGAGGCAGCTGCAGTCCCTGGAACTGAATGGGGGGATGCCTACATTTTAAAGAATGGGAGAGAGGCTGAAAATTATACTCGTAGGATTAAGAAGAAATGAGGCTAAGTTGTTTCTTCAAGGGAGTAGAAAACACTGCTTTTAGAATAGTGTTTCTGTGTGTACTAGGGATGTTGAAGTTGTTGGTAGAAGTTGATTGCAATTGGTAAATATTTTTATAAATCAGTTCAAGAGAATTCAGAATTCCCTGGCATTTCACGGTGAATGACAAGAGTCTGTTGTACTTTGAACACTTGATTTCTAGAACAACTCTGTTGGTCTTTCTGTCCGTGTATGTGCACCAGTGCCCACTCTGTTGCCAGCAAGCGTAGCCCTGGCTCTTGGGGGTTTGCTGAGTGTCCATCGCAGGTGGTGGGGCCCGGCCGTGCTGCCCGGAGCTGTCCGGGGCTGGAGCATCTCAGGGGACAGGCTGTGCCTGCCCGGAGCTGTCCGGGGCTGGAGCATCTCAGGGGACAGGCTGTGCCTGCCCGAAGCTGGAGCTACTCAGGGGACTGGACTGCGCAGCGCGAGTGAGGATCCTGTCTCTCACTTGAGAGTCCTGAAGCTTTTTGTGGCATCCTGTGCTACGTCGGAAAGCACTTTTCTGACGTGATTGGGCACACGGGGATGTGTATCTAGATTAGACAGATGTGAAAGCAGAGGATAAAGCTGGTTCGGAGTTATCCATCAAGCTAATGCCGGATATAACAACAAAATTTATGTCGTGCAAGTCCCAGGACAGTGCTCTTCTGCAAAGCGATGAACTGTGCTGGAATACAGAAAGACAAAGCTTAACAGGTCTGTGTTCTTCCTGTGGATATATGTGCCACTATCTGACAGTAGTGTTTATTGGCCCAGATTCATTTCTTGTTTGATAACATTAACTTCACTCAAGGTATATAAGGGATAAATTTTGTTCCTTTTCTTTTTTTTTTTTTTAAGTGAATTCAAGGTAAGCAATCTTTTATGCTAGCTGAACATTATTTATTATTTATTTAATGCTAGGTGAATAGCATATTGGAGGGGGACTAGGTATTTCCTGTTAAAGCAGAGATATTAGGCAAAGTGGATTTCCTGTACCTATTTTATTTTTATGGTAGACTACATCTAGTGAAACTCATGAGGCTCAGGTCTTTTCCATCTACTGATCTTTTTAAAACTTGTCTAAAAAAAGACGCTGCTTCAATAAAAGAACACCGGAGTGCTGTATTCAGCAAGGATATCTATAAACATATGATAATTAGTGGTTTAAATACAGAATTGTCTGCAGTATTCCTTAAGCACAACGATGAATCTCTACATTATGGTTCACTCAGGACAGCAGCATCCAAAAGTGCCACATTTAATTAGAATAAATATAAACTGCTAAAATGCTGCACACTGCCAGTTATGCGTAGAACTGCAGTTATGCAGCAAGAAGGAAGCTGGTAAACCAGATATATTTGCTCATAAGGTAGTATATCATGATTCAGATCAGTGACCCCAGATTTATTAGTCTCTTCATGCTTATATAACAAAGTAAAGCTGGATGTAACAAGACACTTAAGGGTGTATTTTCATTGGAATATGAGGCAAGATGGACTGAAATGAGGATCCTTATGTGACACAAATGTCTGTTTTTATATTTAGTCTCCTTTTTATAAAGCCTTTGTCTCTTCTCATGAAGAAGTGTTTTCTGTCTTTGCATGTGTCTTATCTTAATAAATGTTAAAGTGCTCAGCAGAGGGAAGGTTTTGTGACTTGTAATGAACTTATAACCTGAGATAAAATGTAATCCTTTTCCCCTGGAGATAGTGCTGTTAGAGATTGTGAGCAAGCATTTCCTATCCATGTGCAATGCCTGTAAAAGAGAAAAGAAGACTGAGCACAAGTACAAGAAACTTTAATGGGTATAGATCAACAATTTTTGAGCATTCATGAAAAGCTACTATAAACAATTTTAGAACCATGATAAAATATATTGAAACTTCCACTTGTAAAGTAACATATGGCATCACAAATAGTCCTATCTCGGTATGTAAAGGAAAAAGAAATCCAAACAACTTCTTATGGGCCATATTTTGCTATCAGTACTTTTTAAAGTAACTGCATAACCTTAGCATCAGTTTTTGTTGAGACACTGCATCCACACTTTAATGGCAGAATATGTCCCTGTGTAATCAAGAACGAGCAATATTCTATTACAGCAGGGCAATGTACAAATACAGACAGATGTGGCATGTGCTGCAGTTTCCATTAGCAAAGAAAGAAGCTGCAAATAGGAAGCAATTTTGAAACCTGCCGCCATAATTGCAAACCCATTACTGATATATCAGGGATGGTGCACTTGATGTGTTCCCTCCAGAATGACGCAAAGTTGTCTATAAAATTTGAACTCACAAAGGAGACATGTGGATATAAAATAAGATGCTATAAAATAAGATCCTTAAGGCATGGCTGATTTTAAAGCTGAAGCTCCCTGAAATTAGGAGTTAGTGAAACAGCAATGATGGAATAAATGTGTTTTCTTCAGTTATTTCTTAAAAAGAGAATCTGTAGGTGCAAGGAAATAAAATAAAACTAAAAAAGGAAACAAAAACCAAACAAAAAGCCCCCTAATAGCAAAAAAATCCAAAATCCCTGAAGCATACAAACTGTATCATAGGCAAATGAATGCTGGATAATTTAGTGGATCCAGGTAAAGGAGTAATGACTGAAATGGAGACATGCTCCATTAGGTGAGAAATCATATCTGGAAGAATCTTTACTAAAGCCCAGTGATTTCTCCTCATGGAAAATAACCTGGCACAAAGAGGAAATGAGAACATGACGTTGTCTGCATGTATAGCAGGTAATGAATCTATAAACACAGAGAGAATGGGAAAAAGGTAGATGAGGAAAACCATGTTTCACTTCATTAGAGGGAATTCCAAAATGACAGGTTGATGATGGTGTTAGGGTCAGAGGGAGAGGAGAACAGGAAGGGATTTAGGAAGGATGCAGCTGAAAATTATTTGCCTGCTGAGCAGCATCCTGGGTGACCCTGACTTGGGCAGCAAAGGGTTCTTGTGAGCAAAGCTACTGGCAAGCCCCACTTGTGTGTGTGTGTGATTCTGGGCACAGTTTTAAGCTTGTCTTGCTGAGTACACACAATACATTTTTGACTCTGAGCAATAACCAGTGGCCTATTGCCAGATGAGAAGCTCTAAACATCTGTCCTTCTGTGGTCTTCCTATTGTGTGACTTGCATGGTGGGTGGTATTGCTTTTCATTTGAGATAAACAACAAAGATGCATGGTAGAAAGAATATTATGCACTTTAATCACTTTTTTCCTTCCAATGTAGTTGTGGATATTTGTAGCATTCATAATTAGCAGAGGAACAGATGGCAAAAGCTTGGTTTAAAACAGCGCATCCATCGAGTGATCGTGTGCTGCTGCAAGCTTATTTGGGAAGGAGTTTGTTCCCTTGGATGATGCTCCAATACAGTGGTGCAGGAGCAAAGTAGGAAAATGATTTCTAACAGTTGGTGTAATTCAGTGTGTAGGACATACATAAAGCACTGAAGACATTTAAACTTACAAAATATCTCCTGGATGCTCATGTCTTGTGCTGCAAAAGGATGAATTTCAGCCTTTACTGTTCTGCAAAGCTGAAACCTGTTATGTATGAATTTACATATATGGGGAAGTACAGCAAAATGTCCCTAAGATTTCCCCATTCCCCCATCCTCTACCTGCACAGCAGGGAGCAATTTAGTTGTTCTGTGCTCAAATTTCAGTAACTATTGTACTGTAGCTTAATGAAAAAACACCCCCGACAAAACAAATCAGAAAGCCCCAGATATATATTTCGCTTGTGTGCTTCCAACATTAACATGGTGCTGCAATTTTTCAAAGCTGGAAAACATGAGAGGATTTTGTCAGCATTTCACCATGACACTTGTTTCACATAGAAAGCCAGAGGGCAAAACAAAGTGGTTTCTTTTGGTCCATGTAATCTTTTTAGAAGGCAGTGGTAGCCCTGCAGGCACAATCACTGAGGTTTGTATGAGGTAATGTTCGAAATGATGAGATTCTGGATGTAAAGGCTGATTGATTAATTGCGTGATTCCATGTTCGAAATTCAAAACTTAAAAATACTTGATTTTAAGGAGAGGTAGGAGCAAGGAGAAGGTTGCTAAAGAAAAAAATAAGCTAAATCTGTTTTTCATCGATAAAGTAGAAATGTGGTATCCTCCATCCCAAAGGAGCTGAATGGATTATTTCAACATCCAATCTAGTCGAGATCACATTTTCTTTCTTGCTTTTATCTTTTCTTAAAAAAAGATAAATGAACCCATGTTGAGATGTTTATCTCTGTGAGATGACCTATATTTACCTTTAAGTCACAGTGGACTGGATATTCTCTTTCTCTGCGAAACTGTATCACTCCTTCTCCCTGCAGACTCTATGGATGCAGACATAAAATATTTCTTTGAGGACAGTGGTGCCATTCCCTCTGTGTATGTAATATTTTGGAGGATATCTGTAATAGCCAATGAAATGATCTTTGATAACTCCTGTTTTTCTCCAGATGCTGAACTATAAATTTAAATATATTGTGAGCTGTGTTTTCTTTTTCCATGGTGAAATCCCTATATCTCCTCACAGTAAATAGTTCACAGAATATAGTAGTTTTGTGTTTGTCTAAACATCTTTCTAAAATTTTCATCTTCAATTTCCGTGCAAAACCGAGTCAAAATTTTTTCACTATGAAAATTAAAGTTTCCAGCTGCACCAGTTTCTGCATTGACAAGATTTAATGAATTGTTAGTGCTTATTCAGTTCAGCTCACAGGGGTTTTTTTAATTCTTGAATGTATTTAGATCATAAAACTCTTGGGATGGAAACACTTCTGTGTTGATTGTGCAAAAGCTGAGACTTCACTGGGGGCTGTCATCTTTGCAAGGACTGCTGACCAATATAAATTTTATAATACAAATAGTTAATCTTTGTCTCCAATTGATGTGGTCAGTAGTAGAACTAAATTAAAGCAACCATATCAGTATGGGGTCTTTTTGTGTTGACAATCTCTCTGCCTTCTCAGTGTGCTGCTCTTGTTAAGAGTGTTTTGCTCAGACTACAGACAAACTTCAGCTAAGTTTATTGAAAGAACAGCACTTGCACAGAGCTTGACTTTTCCTGGGACTCATGTACCTCCCTTTCCTTTTGCAGACCTCATAAAACCAGTTCAGGTTCAGAAATGGGCTTTTCTAAGTTAGTTGAAATATTTTCAGTTTAGATTATCAAAACAGTCACAACCATCTTGGTATTCAGTTACAAGAGCTACAAAAGCAATATAGTTTCAGTTGCCCCATAGCAGAATTAAGCCCAAGTTGTTTGAAACTTAAGTCAGAATTGCTTCCTTCACCAAGAATTTCCAGAAAACATTAGCTTATTACAACCACTTGAACCAACAGGCCCATGAGTCATAGGAACTTTGCCCAGTAGAGTTCCACTCTCCCTTGTTTTTGAAGCTTTCAGTTAATTTTTAAGATGCCTTTTCTCGTAGTGAGTGCTGAACACCACCTCGATGGCTCTTAGTAGCATGTTCATGGCTTCAGAAGATTAAGATGCTGCTTAGTTGCTGAAAGTATGGGATAGACAAAATGACGTATCTATCACCCAGGGTCTGAAGTTAATGCAGCTGTGCAACTTGCGACTCCAACTGCCTTCAAAAGCTGAAGAATTACATGGTGTTCCCCGTAATGACAGGGCTTACAGCTACCTGCTGAGCTGAGAATTGTTCCTTCCAGCTTAGACTGTAACTTGCACTAATGTGACTGTGCAAAAAGCTGAGGAAGAAATTAGGGCCACCTAATCCCCTCTCCTAGTGCCACCAGCAGCCCAGTACTTAGGGCTGTGTGTTGAGTGGTTGTTGATAGTTTGAGAAAGCACGGAGGACATACCTCAGGAATATACTGAGAGTGGAAGACTTGACTTTTGTTTTGAAAAAGATCATTGAGTGGCAGTTCAGCAACAGAATATGAAAAATGTGCTTGGTATGTTGCTAGAGAAAACCAATGAAATCCAACGACAGGGAGTAAACAGGATATTGTTAACAATTGGGAGGAGTGACAGGAGGGAAAATACAAAGGAATTTCATAAAGCAAATTTTCATTTGCTGCGTGGGGAGCATTTCTTTCTGGGGAAAGGCAGAATGCAAGTTGTTGCTCACTTCTGTCCAAAACACTGTTTATAGAGCGAATTCCTGCTTTGGGGGCACTGCTGCCCTTCTGAGCTTTCTGACAAGTGCAGTGTTAACTCGAACCATGGAAGATTTGCACCATGCTGTGACCATGCAGCTCTTTCTCCTCCCACCTCCTTTCCATATGCCAGCAGCAATGCTCAGCCTTTGCCTGCTTACCCTTTCTGAGCACTACAAATCCTTTTTACTGGGCCTGTACACAGAGACCACAGAGGCAGGGGATGGTTGGTGACTTTCTTTGCATTCCTGCATAGAACACAGCAACTACCCAGCCTTCCCTCCGTATCATCCGGTTCATCACTCCTTGTAAATCTGACACTGATTTCACTTCTGTGCTTAGTTAAGAGCACTTCTTTTATCTTTTGCTTTCACAGGAACACAGTACACAAGTAGCAAATGCTAGAGCACTGTGGGAATAGCTCCTCCTTCGTTTCAGCCTCATCATTTCTGTTACATGAATGGTTTTATTTTTATTTTCAGCTTTCACTTTCTGAAAAGCAAAGCAAAATATATGGGTTTTTAATCTCTACAGTCTTGGTTTTACCTTACTGAATATGAGAAAAATAAGTCTGTTTTTCAGAGATAGACCTTAAATCATGCTTCACAATTTTGTAACAAATTCCCAAAAGTGACAGTAGGAGCTGTCACTGTAATTTGGATAATAAAAACAATAAGAAAATGCCAGACTAAAAGTCATGTCCAGCCTCACTTAACAAATGAAATGCCAAACTACCATCCAGAGCTGAAAAGAATATCCAATATCCACAGACTCTGCTTTTATCCCTGTACCACTGGCAAGGCTCCTAGATTGGTGCCTGGGAAAGCATTGATAATTGGCCAGGATATGACTGCACATAAGTGCTAGAGGCCACTAAATCATTTGGTACTTCTGGCAATTTTATGCCAAGAGAGCACTGGGATTTCTGCATGTCTGCAGCGAGCAGGATAACTGCTCTGGAAGAGGAATCCTAATGTGCTTGAGATCTCTGTGGAAAGGATCCACTAGCATTTTTTGAGATGTTCTGGCAGTATGAAGCAGTAATGCCCCTATTACTGAGATCCTGAGAGTAAAAAACCCTGAGTTTAAAAAAAAAACCAAACCAACCAACCCAGATTAAAACTGTCTCTGGCAGTTTGTTTATATGAAAATTATTTGCACACTTATTTACAATTATGCAAACTATTGTTTAAGATTCAGAATTTTATGCCTAAATGTAAACCTGTTTAGGTAAGTTTTACTGTTTATTCTCAGAGAAAAATCTGTAGCATTTTCTGCTGAACCTGTATGCAGGTTTTATAAAGAAGTTATCTGTAGAATGTATTTACCTTGTTTTCTAAGAGTTTCTTTGTCAACAAAGATACATTCAGAATCAAAACAGGCAGCTTTTTTTACTGTTCTCCTTGCTATCAACTAGAGTAGACATGTTCTATGATTCTATGATGTTGTTATAGTTTCCATTCAGAAATAACTGATATTCCATCTGCTCCTCTGCCGTATTTTGCAGTGAGCTAAGCTCTGTAGGATTCCCTTATAACATGTTGAACTCTCCCATGGAAATAATAGACTGTGATAACAGAGGCCAAACTTTCATGATTTCTGGAGTTATGAATTTTAATGTGATACTAGAGCTGAAAAGAGTCTTTGAGAATGAAAAATTGATGTTTCCTTATCTCCATTTTGAAGTGTGGTGTAGAGAAAGTAAAAATAATTAAGTGCCCTTCATTTTTCCTTCTGGTTACCAGTTTTCTGACTTTTACCCATTTGGTGACTATTTTAGCCTCAAGCTAAGTCCCTGAAAACCAGATAGAATATCTTCCTGCCTCACACAAGGTTAAGTCAGTATTTCTGAAAGGGCTGTTATTAGTACAGATTATCCTTCAGGCAGTGCACTCTACCTTTGGAAACTCTGCACTGACATTTAAAATCCTGTTTTTGACATATTCATCAACAATATAGGGATAGGTGATGTGCTTACTGAAAGAGATTTAGTTATAAAATATTTTGGTTCATGTCCTAGATAAAGAGATCTTAGTAGAATTAAAGCATCTTGGATTTTCAAAATAGGTTCTTTCTGTTCTTTAAGGCTTCCTGCTTTGTCTCTGGGTTCCCAGGAACCCACCTACTCTTCTATATCTCTGAAGCTGATTTTGAGCAAGAGCTCAGCTGTCAAGGAAAGAAAACATTTTAATGGATTTCTCATAATAATCTTGCTAGTAAAGCATACTTCAAAATAAACTGCTTCTCTCCTTCCCTCCTTTCTGGAGTGAGCTGAGAGGACAACAGCTGAATCATCTGTCTGAGTCATGCGAACTGCTGTCATTGTTTGATGTAAAGATGAACTAAAAAGCTGTCATTTGCTTGGGAATATTTTTGTATTTGACTCACTTGTCCAGTGAAGGGGACAGTTTTTGCTATTTTTTTTTTTTTTTGCTTTTTGCCTCCTTTCACATGGAAAATTACAGTGAAGCCATGTGTCGTTGTAATGGCTATAAACTCTGCTATTAAAATCTTTACAGAAATCTTCCATCTCGGAGCATCTGTCAGCCTGAAAGTCTGGCTTTTTTGCATTTGTGCTCGAGCTCTGTGGGGCCCTGTGCAGACAGACCCTTCCTTCAGAATGCCTGGGCTTGTGCAAACACCTTCTCTTCCCCAGCTGCGTGCTGCCTGAAATGGTTCACTCTTGTCTCTGGACTGTCCATGCTGTCACCCTGATGTCTAACAGCTGATCCTCAGATTCATGTGGGTTTTGCTTTTGCTTTCACTTTCCTTCCCCTTCTCCATCTCTGTTCTTATTCTCTCTTGGTTTATCTTTTTGTATCTCTTATAGTTGACTCCGCAGCACCTTCTTATTTTGCACTTCACACTCTTTTTTGTTTTTACTCTCCACTCTGTCATCTCTGTTGTCCATCCTCTTTCTTTACTGCATTTTTCTAGTGTTAATCTTTCTCCCCTCCTTTTATAATAGGTATCTCTATTATTTTCTTCCATTAACCAAGTCCTGTGAGTTTGTTACCAAATACTGCTAGCCAGTAAGTTGTAGCAGAACAAAGCTATTTTATCCAAACTGATGATGATGTGATCAGTCTGATTTTCATCTTAAACCTGGCACACTGAAAACTGGTGTATATTCCTGCCCAGGAATTCCTGCACTCTGGGGTTACAGTACTTGAAAGAGTGAACTAGTGCTGAAAAATGATATAACCTTGGTAGAAGTGCAGAGACTACTTAAGAGTCCTAATTTCTCTAGCAGTCTGTTCAACTTATAGTTGTAAGCATTTAGTTAAGCTCCTTAATCACAGCTTCACAAAAAAACCATGGAGTTTTGAAAAACTGTGTAGCTGAAGGAAAATCTCTTCTTCCAGTTCGAGAGAGTAGATAGGACATGAAATGCAGCTACTCATCATTGCTGTGTCTACCATGAAACTTAATATTACTGACTGAATGACTATTATTATATCTCTGAAACAAGTAATGGATTTAATCCATTTCTTACCTAAGGAATCTGATAATACAAGTCCTCTCACATGAACTGGAAGGCTTAGCTGTCCAGTTTTTGTGCACTTAATGTTTTTTCTAGGACCCACATTAAAGCAAAGTACCATAGTCTCTTTTAGGTGTAGTAATTTTGAAATCTATTATAGTTGATCTTAAAATATTAAAAGAAGAGAACAGTGATATTTCTGCTTCTATAACCCTACGGGATCATTTCTTTATACTCTGAAAGATGGAATTTATGTCACTTAAACTTTGAGGATAAACTCAAGTACAACACTCCACTGTGACTTGCAGGCTGCAGTATCATGTTTTTTCCTCATTTACCCCTAACCAACAGGGCAAGCTTCTTTTTCGAGATGTACCTCTCTCCAAAGTTTGTTGGTATGTTTTGAATGCTTCTCACATTTTGGAATGCATTGGATTCCAACGGAAGTAATTTAGAGCTACCAGATTAGAAAGAGTTCGGATTCCTGAGAAAGTGGTGTATAGCTACCGGATCAGTACAATCGTTTCAGTGAGTTTAAAGCCTAGGCAATAACATTAATTTTTCTGTTAGAAAAGAGGTCATTAACAGGTGTAATTTTGTCTGTCCTGCAAATAAATTGAACAGAGCCTCTTGGAACACTGCATAGGGGATAAACACTAATGTAAAGCAGCTATACTCATTTAACACAGGAAATAAAGGTATTGTATAAAACAAGTTGCATTATGTAAAAGATCCATTTGAAACCCTAGTTTAGTGTTTTATATTGAGTATTTACCATTTTATAGGTGCTACAAAAATTCATTTAGTTTGTAAATGTCATGCTCCTTTTCAGGAAAATGTAGCCAGACCATTATTATGTAAAATACCATGGAATTAAATTGCATTATTTTGATTAAGTCATTATAATGTTATCTAATTTCTGTAGCCAGAAGTACTAAGCAGACAGCTTGGCTTTGCTATGGTTTTGATACTTTGCCGGAAGCTTCAAACAAATTGTTGTTATAATGAAGTTGTGAAGTCCTCACCCTGATAAAGCTTTATCATGTTCAGATTGAAGATACTGCTTCAGCATATTTCAGAAATTCATAATAACCCACCACCTGGTTCTCTTATCTTCATGGCAAACCATGGTTTCTACTTATCTGATCGCTTTTGTGTCAAAGCAGTTTCCTGGAGAGCCTGAGAAAATGAAGTGTGAGGCAAATCACTGCCTCTCCGAGTCCCACTCCATTTTTCTGAAAGATCTGCTGAAATTGGTGGCATCCTTCCCCTTTACCTGTACACACATTGTGTAACCACAGGGATGAAAGTCACTCTTATTTCCAATAATTACAATGAATCTTTATTTTCACATTTGTTCTTAGCCCCAGTGCAACCAGCAGAGTTTTTGTAGACCCCAGTAAGCTGTTCAAGCAATTGGCCTCCTCACACTTTGAAGTAAAAGAAATACATAACCTTTCTCTTTTTTTTTTTTACTGGTTTTATCAGCCAACCAAGTACAAGTTATCTTTCTATTCAGTTGCCTTCTGACAATTTTGCTTATGATTCTTTTGTATGATACAATAAGGTGTAGCAATCTGTGACATCAGCTGAAGTTTTATAATCAGATTCCTTGCAGCAGTTTCTTCAAATGTGTCTACTTATCCATATTTTCTTCTGCATGGTGCTTTTTCTGATGTGAGTAAGTAGGAAAACCAGAGGGAAAAAAGGCTAGCTTTGGGAAGGAGGTGAGGAGACTGCCTTCCTTTCAAAGGAGTTTAAAATAAAGTAAGGAAAACGGATTATTCATAAATTCAGTATGAATTCTGGTAGCTGTAACAAATATGTTAAGTATCAGTTCTGTTAAATATGTAGACATAATGCTTAGAGTTGCCAAATCTGCAAATGTTTAAGTAGATGTTTAACTTTAAAAGAATAATGATGAATTCAGTGGGCCGGTTTGCTTTCTCCAAATTAGGGTCTTCTATAGCTGTTTGCAGGATTTATGTGTAGTGATGCATTTCATTAGCTTATGGTTGAATTTTGAGCCCAAATATGTAGCTCCATAGTTACAAGTTTCAAAATTTGTCTGCTTTCACTGGAAAGCTATTTGTTTTGCAAAAGTAATTTAGTCACTCAGTCCTGATAAGAAGGCTGTGGTAATAAGCAATCAAATGCTGTGTTTATTCTGGTGGCCGTATGTTGATGCCATAAAGTCACAAATACATTAGCAAAAGAATAGATGTATTTGAATCCTGCAAAGAGTATTGAGGAAGATCTTCTAGTGACTGACTTATTCCTAAGACTTCATGAAATTGTGAAATGCTTTACCTGCCTTTGAAAGGCAGCTGTCTGCAGGGTAAAATGTAGCAGCTGGTCTTACACACCAGAGTTAACCCAACCTGACCCTGCTAGGCTTGGAATCTGACAAAATCACAGTGGGAGGCTGTAAGGCTGCAGGCAGACCTGCAAATAAGCAGTATAAATTACTGACAATTCCAAATAAATGACTAAGTGTTGTAGGAGATATGGAATGTGCCATTTTGTATTTTACTTTGTGGGGTCATAAAATGTATTTTATTCTTTTCAAGCTGAGCTTGCCTTCTGTTTTAGTGGGGTTGATACTTCTCTATGAACCCACTTCAAGGGTTTTGATTATAAGTCCATTCCAGAATGACAAGGTGACATTATTTTCTTTTCCCATTTCAGTGTTGTTAAATTCTGAGTGCTGGCAGGGCTCAAAGATTAGTCACCGGGACAGATTTGCTATTATTTTCAAGCAGCCTGGTGACATATTGATGCTCTGAAGCTTTCACTTTAAACAAAACTAAACTGACCTTAGTGGTTGTTTTAGCTCTTGTTTCGTGGTTGAACACTTCTGTTGCTGATGTGCAGCTCTCTGTCCTCAGCTGCTGATCAAAATCAAATTAAATGCTTATTCCTGAACTTGAACCTCTCCCAGCATTTTTCAATTTTTACCCACTCATAGATGTTAGTTATTTGTAATTTTCAAGTGCCTGTTGTTTAAGGTTGAAATTGTGGTCCCACTCAAGTCAGTTAAATTTACCTCTAGTGGGGTCATGTTTCCCACATGAAAATATTAAACATTACACATTAATTTAAAGCTTCTTTCCCTTGAAAGACAAGAAAATAATCCTATCAGAAGAAGCCTATTTTTCTGAAACGTCTGTACTTTGCTTTATAAGTCAGTAGCCTCAAGCAAAAAATAAAGAGGTATAGGCCAAAAAAAAAAAATTCAAGTCAGAACACAGGAAAGCTGTTGCAAGTGGCCTTTAGAATTTTTTCACTAGCACAATTCAGGTAATAGAAGAGTTCTAAAGCACCTACTCATATTTGTCATGTCCAATACTGTTACAATATAAACCAAAATATCATGGAAATAGTAGCAGTTTCTAAATACAAAGGAGGGAGAAAAAGAAAATTCAAACCCTGAGCTATCTTAATGTCTTGCTTTGTTTATAGTTTGTAATGTGTGCTAACTGTATAAGGGGATGTGAGGATTGTGATTTAGCAGTTTAAATCCGTTTAAATTTGCAGGTGTAATCTAAGGGATTTCTGGTATTTCTACTCAGTCAATCTGTGTGTCTGTTCTGTCTGTTCAGTCATTTCAGATACAGACAGTCCTCTTGATTTTACTCCCTGTGATATTGCATTTGATATGGCAATTTTTCCTGCTAGCATTTCATCTGATAACCCACTGAATGTGCACCAAATATAGTGCTTTGCCCTACTTCAGTTTGCATACAAACTGGATTAGAATAGTAAAGCCAGAGTTTGATTAAACTATTGGTATTCTTCATAGTGAGCTCTCAAACTTCCCTTGGAAAAGGTTGGTATGGAAAATTTGAAGCTTTAAATCCAGGCTTTCTTAAGTTGTTATACTTGGGTAAATACAATACATGTTTATCTTTCTAATTTTCTTAAAAATAAAGGTATATACATTCAGATGTGTAGGGCATATTCCTCAAAAATAGTCGGTGATTCATACAAAGAATCATACTCTTGAACTTCAACTGTGAGAAATGTGCAAATAGACTGTTTTGTTTTTATCTTGTTGGAGGTATGACTGGAAAGTAATGTAAAAAAGAACTGTAAAGTAAAAAGCTGAGCAACACCTTTTCATTCTTTTATCTTCTGGAAATTCTTGTCATGTGTTTGGTTCATTTGTGAGGACTAAATCCAAATCCCTTGCTCAGGTTTTCTTCTTCTGCTCTATATGAATTCTTATCCACAAGAACAAGATGTTGCTGGTGACAGGAGCTTGCCATTGTGACTGAAATTGTTACATTGGACCAATGGAGCTATATTTGATTTCAACAGTTGAGCAAAATAACGTAGTGGTGAGAGGTTTATGGGCAGAAAACATGAATTCAGTCACTTGTACTTTACTGGACATCAGCAGCAAAGGAGGATGATAAAAAAAGAAATAGCTGCATTTTATTCTCTCTCCACACAGTGTGTCACTACCCATTGTGGAATCAATGCCCTCAAGTTTTGGGCTGTGTAGCACTATCCGGTAGATGCCTACCAATAACAGCACTTGAATTTCATTGAGAGATTGAGAGCCCCAGGGAAGGAGAAGGATTATGTTAAGAAAATGGACAGAGTGGCTGTTCCTTATTTATTGATCTTAACTAGATCTACTTCCATAGGCCATATCACACTTGCTTTAGATTAGATTTTTATTTTGAAGTGGTTACTTAGTAATTTATGAAAGAAGATTTTTATTTTCCAATTAAATATTAGCATTGGTGTTAATGAATGATGCTAGAGTATTTTGAAACACCTAACTTCTTAATTTTTTTCCCCTTTTTCCTTCCTTACCATGTAATTACTCTTTGATTTAAGGTGGCTATTGATTTGTTACACACTCGTCCTTGGTGTAAATAGATAACCCTTAAACATCAGATAAGAGGGCATGAGTGACACTTCCCATTGTACAGCTCCTGCTGTCAGTTACCAGGAAACATTTTATGCATTGGAAAGGATCTTCCAATAGATTTTCTTTTGTTATAGAAACTCTTTTGTGGTATTTGTTGACAATACTAATGACAATTAGCATGCGTCTTCATATCAATGGACAGTGAGAAGCCTGTCCCCAGGACAGCTGGCATGTTTGTGAGTCCTGGAGATGAGGGTGTGAAGTGAATCCTGGCAGGAGGCTGGACAGAGTGCAGCTCTAGAAAGAGGTAATGGAAGGGAAATGCCTCATTATTGCAAAGGAAAATCAGATTCTTGCCACTTTGAAGTTCTTGTGGAAAGCCACAGAGGTTTGCAAGGAGAAATCATTGATGACCTAAGACAGAAGGAACTGGTTGGCTTTCCCATAGGACATGTTTGTCAAAAATGATCAGTGTTTCCTGAGCATTTCCAGGGGACAATAACTCTCCCAGCAAGTTCCCCTGCTGCAGTTAGGGCTGCTGCTGGAGGTAGGATTTTGTTATATGTGAGTAGGAAGCTGGAGTGGGAGTCGCTGTCTGAGTCAGTGACTTACGGACTGGTTACCTGAGAGACTCAGCGCTGCTGCAGTTGGCACAGAAAGGCTTCTCAGTAAAAAAGAAGGAATGTGTAGCTGACTGCTTGCAGTGAGAGCTCATTGCAAAGTTTGTCACTTTTAGTCTGGCATGCCAACTACTTGCTGACCTTCAGAGGAAATAGCAGCGTTCTTTCTTTTACAGAGATTCTTACTGAAAAACTTTTCCCTGGAAGGGATTTTTCGTACACATTTTGCTTCTGCTTTGAGGCCTGATCTGATTGTCACATCATGCATGGATGCTGCTGCTTTAGGTGGTTGATTGTGTCATTGGCAAGGCTTTCTATGCTCAGAAGAGATGCCCTGTCATGTCTGTCCTTGTGAGCGTCCTGCAACAACAAATGGGACACATCAGTAAAATTTAACTCTTACTGTCCATGGTCTAAGGAATTTTAACTTTGATAACACAGTAAACCCTAGAGAAAAATCCAGGCTCATCTGCTAAAGGTTTTCTAATGCTCAAGAATCTTAACATAATGCTGATTAATATGCTATGTATTTTCTAGTTTTGCAGAGCATGTCACAGGTAATTGATCTAGGATCATATTTTGCCTTTATTGCCATGCAGCTAGAAATACATACCAACCACTTAATTAGAGCCAGCTTTTAATGAAGATAGTGAAAGGAACAGCAGTAAATGGAGCAGAAGTAAGATCCAAGTATTGCTTAAAAAATGTCCTTTCTAGGTCCTTGATTGTGAGGCAATTCTGTGCAAGGTCAGCAAGGTCGAGGTTTCAGCCCCCTACGATGGCGTGTTCTCATCCAGCAGAGTATTGAATTGTGTGGGGCATAAGGAGAGTCTCACCATATATCCCTTCTCTTGAATATGTCTCTGGCTGAAGCATCTGAGATGGCAAAAGAATTTATCCAAGAGATTTGGTCCTGAGCAAAAAACTTTTGTCCAGATAAAAATCTAGCCATACTCATGGCATACAGTGTTTTTATATTAGAGGCACCAAATGAAGAAAATATTAAATAAGTTAAAATATATATATCACCTACAAATCACTAGAGAGAATCCAAACTGCTACCAACAGACTGTTTGTGGCACCACGTATTATGGCAGAAAATCAAATGTATCAAAAATCCAAATTCAAAGCATGAGGAGCAACATTTAAAATCATTTGCAACAACCGATAGCTGAAGAGAAATATAACTGTGATTGCTACAGCAGCAAGTGTTTTGCAAGGTTATGGAGCTCCAAGAGGAGAGCAGTAAAGCTGTAATCATTTTTTTTAATCAGAGACAGATTGGCAAGGCACAACTGTGAGCCCAAGGGCTCAATAAATGAAACTACAAGGACCCACAAAGTTACTTTAATTTTGCGAAGAGTTTGGGTAAGTGGCAGCATTTTACACATGCGTTCAGAAGGGAGGGGATGAATATTCAGTTTGCATTCAACCCTGAATGCTCTGATGGTGTTTGGAACTGTTCAGGCAATGACCCTTGTAATTCAAGGGCTGAAATCTGCAAGCCATCACCACTGGCCTATTTTTCGTTCCTTTCTTGTTTTAGGTTTTGTTTGTTCTATTTGGGTTGTATTGTGGGGCTTTTTTCTTTGTTTGTTTCTTCAGGCTCCTGTTTTAGATTGTGATTGGGCTGAGAGAGTGACAAAAAAAGCATCACACATTCTAGTTGTATTTCTTCTTGGTAAGTGATGTGCCCTATCACTGGATGCATCCAGGGGAAGGTGCAAAGTTCATTGGACCTGCTAGAGAGCATATTGAGTGCAAGCATTTAGAAGATTACAGGGGCTCTAGTTTGGAGTTAATACAGTGTAATGTTTGTACATCAATCTATCTGCACATAGAAGAACCCCTCAGAAAATTCTAATGGACTGTGAATTGTGATAGAAAGTGAGTCTGGGAAATGCAGTAAGATTTTTTTTCCTGAGCTATGCTTTTCACTACAACAACAATAATTTTCAAAATCTTACAAGAAGGCACTCCCCAATACCTTTTGACTTTCATGTAAAATTCTTTTTCATCAGTGTGCTGATTTTTGCAAGGGTGCTGTGAATTTCTGTTCATTCATTACAATTGTAGAGCATGAATAATGATATATTTGGGAAGTTCAAAATGCAGAGGAAGTCACAGAGGACTCTATGGACTCCTCTAAAGCGTGTGGCCCCACTTGCACCGGATTATTTGAGGAACTTAGAAATATTAGGTGTGGGTGAAAGGAAAGGGAAAAGGGAAGTCTCTCATAAAAAGAACCTTCCCTTTTTATTTCTGGGAAAACTCCTAAGGCAAGAAACATTCTTTTGTAGTTAAGTTTGTCAAAAATGCACCACAGAAGTGATAGTGTTCTGGCAGAGGTATTCTGAGACTAAGGAAAATATCCCGCTTTTCATCCTGATGGATTTAAGTATGTTGAATCAAAGTGTAAATATTTTCTTGATTTGCAGTGTATTTTTACACTGTAACACATTAAAATAAAGATCGATACCCATTTTATTTAGAGGTCATTATGAACTCCTTTTAAAACAATGCATGGATCAGCAAATTCCCTACTTGTAGGCTACCATCTGTAAGTCTTACTGGATCTATTTAATTAGGTTTCCATGCAGCATCTGTAGCAGTAGAAAATTCAAATAATTAAGCTTCATGATTTCTTGTGTGTTATAAATGTCACACAACTAGTTGCTGCAGAGCAGATAGTTCCTTTTTATAATTGGAATTTCTGTCATGAGTTGTTCCCTCATTTATAGCAATTAGGACTTTGTAAATAACTTTATATAATTGGGTTCAGTTTGAATTACCTTTTCCTATAGATGAACATTTTTTTATTTTTTTCTGATGTTTCTTACTCTCTTTTTCTTTTCATTTGCGTTTTATGTTTTCCCTAAACTGACTTATCAAAGCAGCTGAAATAACTGTGTTCTGGGAGAAGAAGAAACAGAAACAGATCTATTGTGACCCAGATGTAAGCTGAGTTGGATTTATCCCAAAGCATTCCATGCTCGTGCCAAGACTGGAGTTTCTAAATGCATATCACTAGATGTCAATGTTTCATAAAAAGAAAAAAAAAAAAAAAAAATTAAAAATTCAAACAGCAACATAGGCAATACCTGAAAGGGTGATACCTGCATTTCAGTCACTGGTTCAGGGATTGGTTTTATAGTTGTCAAGGTTTTCAATACTTACATATGAAGTCATTTTCATTATTTAAATGTGACCTTCTGGGGGGGCCTCACTGTATGGCAACTGCTGCCTGAATCTGAGCCCCAGTGCCTGTAAGATTTCACCTAGATTTCATTTTGGTTTCTACCTTCAAAATTTTGGGAAATAGTTGAAAATATAAGTAAGATGTGCTGTCAGTGTTCTAAAACTAAAAGGCAAACAAACCCCTTCCAGATAAAATCTACATATCATTTTGAAGTCCCTTAGGTGACAATTTGATCTCCAGATTTCTGTGACTTCCTGGCTTATGAAATTTAAATTCATATAATTGAAAATAACAGGGTTAAAACACAGAAGTCTATGGAAGAGATCAGTTGACTGTGTTGTTTATTTGGTCAAGCACTGACATTTGAGGCTTAGGATTATTTCTTTTTCAAGAGTAATCTTTTTAATAAAGCCACTACATGAAATTTAAAAACTGGGGCCAGATTTTCCTTTACGCTCACACTGAGCTTCAGGTGTTGCCCCTGCCCTTAAAATGAGACATTGGAAGATCAGGCACTTTGATCTCATTCTTGGAGAGGACCACAGAGTTTTCTCACTGTTCTTGAGATGTCTTAACATGTCCACAGAACTGAAAATGTACTCAACACCCATAATGAGGTTGGAGCACTGGAAAGCATTGCTCTTACACCTTGTGCTTTCTCTGCAGTTACAAAGGGTGTTTCTACTTTGGGAATCTGAAGCAGAGAGATGATGTAACTTTTGGGTTTGACACTTTAGTGGGTGAAGGGCAGAGCCACAAATAAGAATTCAGGTCTCTACAGTGTGATCCTGCTCTCACTGCCCTGCCGACTACTTTGAGCCTGCTTTATAGAGGCTTTGCTGACCCATCTGCAAGCAAATTTGGGGACAGACAAATTTTACTTTACTTGTGTATGTTCTTCATGCAACTGCAATTAATGAATTTTTCTTTCAGTCAGTGAAAGCCACTGTACTTGCATGCTACTGTTATGTGGCAATTCTGTCAAGCAATGGAAGATTTGCAGTGATACCTGTGGGAAATGGTGCATTTATTGAGTGTTTATTACAAATTCCTTGCTGTAATTGGAAATTAGGCAGCATGGAGAGCATGCTGAATAGGTGTAAAAGAAGAATCAGACAAGTTGAGAAACACTGTCGATAAGGAAACACTGACCAGCTCTTGAGAACTGCCACAAAAGCACTTGGGAGTCAGTTCCAGTGTGTGTGTGTGACTGAGTGTCCAACTGATCAAAGCTGATAAGATACTGCTACCTTGGCAAGATGCTGATTTCTGTGGTAGCATAGAAAGTTGGCACTGGACTCTGCAGTTTTGTGACTTGTGAGCAAAACAAAGGTGCAGTGGGATCAAAAAACCCAATGTGCTCAATAGCTTTGATTTCCAGGGCAGGCTGTTGAATAAAAAGGTTAAGACAGTTTTATAAAGGCAATATCACTGACATGGTGCTTATTGTATAGGCCACACATTAATCTCACACCATGGAGAACATTAATGCAGCAGTCCCAACATGGTTCTTTTGAAACAGTTCTGTCTTTTCCAGTGATTAATGAATTTAGCATCAATCTAGTATTACCACTGGGAATTGAGTGGAATCAGGCATATACAAGTTATCAGTTTCCAAAACATTTCCGAACTAGGGATTATTTGTCTTTTGAGGGGTCATTTTATTCTTTCATTGTTTAGTTTAAATATATTGCATATGATTTGTTGTGATTTATGGAGCTGACAAAGACTGGATCATTTGGAATACAATGAGTAAGTTTGCATATCCACTGAATAGTAGCTTTTGTTGGAAATAAAGTATTGTGTTTTGGGGTGCTTTTTAAGAAGTGTAATTTTCCTTCTTTCTTCTTGTGGCATTTACTTAATGATTTACAGATTTATTTTTTTAGTTTTTTTTATTTTTTATATAAGTAACTCAAGTTCTAACTCTTTTTCTATTGCTCACAATTCTATACCACCCAGTATACAGAGGGAATTAAAATACTCTCAGCCTAACTCACTGTCATTGTTTTTAAGTCAGTGTAACTTCACTGAAACAACAAGATTAATAAAATCCCGAAGCATAATACTGAAATGCTGTTCTGTTGAATTAGGCTTGGCTATCAGCCAAAAATCTGCCAATTAAACTCCAATAATCCTGCATTTTCAGAATGAAGTAAACCAGGTATTTTTCAGGGGCTCAAAAGACCCAGAAACTGTTTTCTTGAAACTGTAATATGCTTTATTATTGTTGCATATTTCTGAGTTTTCTGGAATCACATAGATTTTTCATGATTAATCCAAGTTCTCTGTTAGCATAGAAAAAGAACATAATGAAAATTCAGGTGAAAATTCATGTGAATGTCACCTGCCAAGTAGCATCACTCAAGCGATTATATGAAAGCCTTTGAATGCACTGAAAAAGCTGATGTTCACTGGCATGAAAAGAACCATCCATAATAGTTAAGCCTATATCTCTTAATCCTAATGAATTGTTACGGAAGTTACTGAAAGGTAACTGCATGTTTTTCCAGCAGTGGCTTAAAGGAAAATATTGATCAGCATGGATGATGTAATGCAGTATATTAGGACTTTTGGCATGTTCTAAGCTTTAGGCTGCTTTGCTTGTACCATGGTTTTAGCAGCATTCAGGCAAAGAACAAAAATGAAGATCAATAAAGGCATTAGAAATAAATGTTACTCTCTTGGGTGAAGTAATCCATTGTGCTGCACCTGAACAAAGCCCAGGTTTGCAATACAGTTAATTTATAAGCATGATGGGCCAATTGATAGTGGAGTTGTCTCAGATATCCTGTCTTTAATATTAGAAAATCAATTCTGTGGATGGGCTTGCATAGAAAAGAACCTTGTGATCTGGAAATTCCCAGTAGTGCAGTATAAACACAGCGTTGTCTTCTGACCAGCCAGTGCCATTTTGCTGTGTATTTCAGAAGATATTTAGTTAATATGCAATTCAGCAATAACACCTTTGCATCTAAGAAGCCTGAAGAGATCCAGTTTTTTGAAACTGGGGCAAATATCCCTCAAAGAAGTGGCAGTTCCTGACTCCTGTAGGGAACAATTGCTGAGGTGATTGAGCCCAGATGTCCAGGCAAATGGCTGCAAGGCATATTCTTAGAAGTAATGGGCCATGAGGGCCATCCTAAAAATTTGTTGCACATCACAGACTCATCTGACAAATGTCTGTTGTCTATTTCTATATATGTTGGGGATTAATAATTCACATATGTGAAGAGTGGTGCATCTGTGCTTTGCCTGAGAGGTTGGAACCTTCCCACCTGAATGATGTGGTGATTCTATGATTCATGTCCTGATACAGACGTGTTCAACCAAAAGGATTTGGGGTGGTTTGCTTTTTTCTCTTTTTACTGTGTTTCACAACTGCCAGTTTGAAACCCGGATAGTGTTGAGAATTGTAGTGTTTTATGTACTGGCAATTTATGACCAATGAAAACTTAAGTTTTCTCTTACAGAAGGTGGCTCTGGAAAAGCCAGACCCCTAGAGGACCCTCAGACAGTATTTCTTCTTGTTTCTGGTGAGATGAGGGAGGGGAGGAACAAGAGGCAGAGGCTTCATGAACTAGTGATGGTCCCTTAACAGCTGAAATTTGTTGTTGTTGCTGAGTGGTTACACTAACAGTTGTCATGCCTGTGATTCCTGCTGAGCTGTGCTCTGTGGGAGTTGAGACATGGTGTTCTTTTTCAGTGGATGTGGCTGTCAATTTCTAAGTTTGATGCTTATGTAAAATATGGCTTTTAAGTATTAGGGTGGATTTTTATTTTTTTTCTCTTTGTATGATAGTAGTGCAGTTCTTTTAGACTGATGGTTTGTCATCTTTATGTAACCATTTCAAGCTGGTTGAGGTTTTTCTTTGTAGTTATTTCTTTGGGAGGAGAGTCAGGAGTATTCACATGGATTCTCTGCCAGTGGTCAGCTCTGGTATCACTCACATGTCCAGTGTTTCCTGTGTTGGGATGCTGAAGTGGCTGTGTCAGGCTGTCAGGGCAGGCAGGTGGGCGGCTATGCTCTTAATACCCTGATCAAAAGTCCTGTGGCTTGCTGAGTTTAGCCATGAAACAGCAGCATTCTCGTGGAAGAGAGCTCACGTGGGCTGTGTGGGTGACTGATGGGATTGAAGGAGAGAGGAAGGCAAAACGATGCTTTCCAGCACGGTTCGTTGGGCAAAGGTAATGGTGTGAACCCTGACAGACAAGAGATCTGCTCTCTGAGAGATGTCAGCCTCAGGAGCACTGAATTTCCTAAAAGACTATAAATTAAAATTGTTCCTATAGCTTTGCTGGGTAGCAAAGAAGCCTAAGATTAGACGAACATTGTGTTATTCTGAAATAATGTTCTATAATGTTTTGTTCTATTCAGTGGTAAATGCACCTGTTTAAGAAGATAACAGTAACTTCAAACCCTGATCACAGGCTCCTTAAAGGAGTACAGGTTCTGTAATATGTGGTTGCAGTGAAATAAATGGCACCGTTGAGGATATTTCTTTCTAATCTGTGAATTAGGAGTATGAGAGTTGCTAACTGTTTTTGCAAACCAGAAAAATGGAACAGCTGTAACATTTCAGATAGGCAGGACAGAGAGACCAAAAAAAGGGCAGAGAAATAAGTTGCCACATTACCATGCATGTGTACAGAGACATGACAGCCTCACCTACTTTCAGATTTGAATCAGTGCAGGAATTGAACCTGCTGGTAAAATACGTTAAAAATAAACAATAAATATTTTAATTGAAACGAGGAAATACTTGAATTCATTGGAATTCTGGACTTTCAGTTGTTTTGTCTCTCAGATTGCAGTGCACTGCTTTTTGTTCAGAATACCTTATTACAGCATTTAAAATAACAAATAAATGTAAGTAGCTCATTGTAATATTAGTCATGTCATTGGATGGCTTGGTTTGATTTATATAGTGCAAGCTTAAGAGTTGCTGTCATGTGCCATAGATGCATTTCTAGTCATGCTGTTTGATGTACAACACAGCTGCTACTGTGTTACTGAGTTTTCCATGTAAGTGAAATCAGTTTCTCCCATGTGCAGCCTGATTAATCAGCGTGTACACAAAACTGAAACCAGGTTGTAACTAAAACGTGCTGTTCAAAACCATGACTGGACTGAAGAATATCCTAGTTTTTATCTAAGGACTAGAGTAGCAACTGCAGGTTTCCTGTATGACCAAAGCCACTAAATTACAGTATAGCCCAGCTTCCTGTCCAAATACCTTTGGAGTGGGAACTTGCCTGTAGGTATGTACAGATCATACAGTGGCATTTGTGAGGCTTGCAATGGTCACCATGCTGTGGCCCCGTAAGTACCTTAGATGGACTTAGGATGTTCTTCGTACTTAGAATACTTAAGGAAATGGTTTCCTCAGGCCATGATTGACTAATTCTCTGGAAAATTCTGTTTTTCCATGAGCTAAAATATCAGGTGTTAAAAGTGCTAGGACTTTGCCTGACCTTTCCTTTTCATACTTGCTTCTCATTATTTCAGCATTCCCTGTTTATCATTCCATAGTTAGCTGAAATAATCGTGGTTCCAGCAGGAACACCTGCCGTGATTAACTGAAGTGCCATATGTTGGCTCAGCAGGGCAAAGTCACCTATAAACTATTTTAATTTTTTTTTTTTTGACAAGCAGGACAGATATTACTTTCTTGGAGCAATTTGTATGGAAGGGTAGTGAAAATCCCTCTCCAAGGGAACTGGCATCAGTGTCCATACTGCTAGGCACGCAATGCAATCATGTTTCAGTCTTGCTTTTTCATTACGGAATTCTGCCAGGCTGGTGATCTTTCAGGCTTTAATAGAGCAAAAGATACACTTTAAATGTGATTCATCTGATCTAACCTGAGCAGGCTGCACTACAGTTGTACTTCAGCCAACTGGTTACACTTGTTTTGCAGCCACTGGAGTGAAACGGACAATTAATTTCGGATGTGGTTCATCTGACCTAATTTGGATAGCTGTGTTAGAATGAGATGAATGGTGCCTGCTTCAGCTTACTGGCTAAAGGAAACCTAGACACCAGCTCAGAGGGATCCTGCCTTTCAGGTCAATATTCAGATATCTTCTGACGCAGAATCTTTCTGTACTTTAAGCTCAATCAACATACAGTCCTGAATGGAACAAGAGTTTCCTTATGAAAATGCACTAAATCTTACCAAGTCAGTATCTTTGGGTTGCACAGTTGTTAACTTCCCTATAGATATTATAGAATGCAAATTAGTGCAGCTGGGGTACTCAAGGCAGTCGGCAGCATGGAAGAGACTGGTGCCAGGTTGTAATTCTAATAAATCTTTCTATTTAATATGCTGTAGTGATCTTCTCTCTGAAACATAAATAATTTAGTTATTTTGCAAAAGGGGACAAAGAAATGTACACTTCCAGTGGGAAAAGTGAGAAAATGTGGCCTTCCCTTTCCAGTAATAGGATATTCTTAGCAAGTAGGCCACAGAAGGAAATATATTGGGAAGAGAAGAGAAGTAAAACATTTTCTCCTCTGTTATGCCCTGGTGACCCATGGGTTTTCTGATACAGATATACACGGGAACTTGGCATGTAAAAATGGACTTAATTTTCCACTCTAGAGCACAGAGGGAAATGGCATTATATCAAGTGGGGGGTTCACCTGTTGATGAGCTGCTATGAGTACTGCCAGGTGATAACCTTATCTGCAGCTCAGAGGGGCTGGATTCGCACTTTGCATGGTCAGACTGGATCAAGGAGCAAGAATCTGAGAGTGCCTAAGAAATACAAAGTAAAGACACTGCACGTGTGGAGAAGGCAGTGGTAACGTGAAGTCCTTACGTGAGACTCAAAGCACAGAGCTGAGGTGGCAGGGCAGAGGGACACTGCTGCTCTAAGGAGAACACGGATCTGGAGGGCAGGACACAGCCTTACCCTCGAGGGGGAAGATTATCCAGTTGGGATCTGAGTGTGACACTTCAGGACTGCACCTTTTTCACTGTCAGTTCTCACCTGTTTTGCTAATGTGATGTGTTCCATGGTCAAGCTACTTCCTGGACACATGAGGTAACACCTTTGTTCAGATAATACTGCATTTCACTCTAAAAGCAAAGTAGCTCTAAAATTAAAGACTGTACCTGCTGGCTTTTCCTCATTTATATGGTAATGCCATTTGGGGAAAAAATAATCTTTGGTATTTTCATGGATTTTTGCAGAATTAAAAGAATGGATTAGAAATGAGAAGCTGGGTTAGAAAAATACACTTTTCTCTTAAAAAAAAAGGATGGTGAAAAGTAGAATTCATTAATGTCATAATCTTTCTGTTCACGTGCTTTGTAAACATGAAGTTTTATGGTTATGTTCCATATTTCTGCACCATCTGGAGAGTTAAGACTTTCAGAGCAAAAATTTATTTCTTATTTTCATCAGTGCGTCAGAAGTTTGCTTTAAATGCTTCAGGAAGAGCAATTTTCTGACATAATGAACTTGCAAGTAAGTTTTGACTGAGTCCCCCATTTGTCTAATAAGTACAGTTCCATAATACACTATATGCAATTGCTGCTGAAAATTTCAGAGATTTAGGTTTCTAATGTGGAGGATGACATTTAAAAAGTAGCAAACTTCTAGTTAGGACATTACATGCTCTCTAACAAATTATTTCGCTATTTAAAATTCCACCTGAAAGAAACAACACATTTTAGCAGTAATAGCTTAGATTGTTCTAGTGTATTCCAATCTGTTTGTCTGAATGTCTGGTTATATGTTTGTATTAAAAAAAATAAATATTAAATGCAAAAGTAATTTGCTAGCGTTCTAATGTAAATTAGATTGAACAATTAATCCGAAACAGCCATTCAGAAGTTGTTCTTCTGGAGAAGGCCAGCAAAGAATTAGCACGGAGCAGTATGCTGGAATGAAAATGCTCAATTGAACACGTTCCACCACACAACCAAGGACACTTAGAGATTCCAAAGTTAAATCTAACCAAATCAGTGGGTATACAGGTCAGCTGATTTGTCTTTGAGGCTTATTCAATGCCTCAGAATTAGTATAACTATCTAAAAGTATTTTTAGAGGTAAGTTAGTTGCACAGAGTCAGTTTGAGTGCTTGAAGACACACTATGTATGTAACAGCACGAGGCACTAGCAGAAGGGATCCTGCCTTTCAGGTCAGTATTTTCTTTTAAATGTCTTAGTCCTAGAGTTATTTAGTTACATTTGATTCTCATCTTTTATGTGTTTCAAGACTGTGTAAAAAAAGTTAGGAAGCCACAAGTTGGAAGCTGCTAGGCTCACCTATTTATTTTTCTTAATGCCATAACTGTAATTTATTTTTTTGTGATTCTTTGTAAATCACTTTTTTATTTGGTAGCAGTTACTCTCTTATTCTCTGAATGTTTGGACTTATTAATGCTTAAAGTACTCTCTGCTGGCACATACAGTATTTTTCATGAGATGGTGGGACTGCTTTATCTGTTATATTGCATATAGTATCAGCAAGCAAAGCGGTTAAAAATTTGGAGGCTTTTTGCAAGAGTCTTAGTGGATGCTCCTTGTACTGACAATCAGAGGACATTTGGGGCAAGAGTGCTTTGAAAAAGTTTGTTATACTCTCCTTAACATCGAATGCGAAGGGAGCCGGGTGTGGAGTAATGTCATATTGCAGTTAAAAATTTAAACCCACAGCCCACAAGCTTAGAGGGAGAGTTGTAAATCACATAATCTGAAAAAAAAGTTTCAGTAGGGCCATTTACAGACTGAGGCTGCTATACGAGGTGAGAAGGGAATTCCCTGAAGACAAAGGACATTTTTTAGGATCCCTAGGAGTTTTCTACTTATCTCACAGTACATGTTTCCAAACTCTGTTATTCTGACAGGAAAGCCTCATTCTAAATGGACAGAATGACTTGGAGGCACATTTGAGGAGGAGGCTTCCCTACTTAGGGAGCCATCTGGTTCACAGTTGGAAGCTTCCTGCTCTACTCTCTTTTGTCTTTAGCTGCAATGACTGTTCTATATGTGTCCCAACACTAGTACATCTGATAGCTACTGTAAACCAAACAGAATATAGATGTGTGAAACTTCTCAGAATTTTTATTTTTTGATAGAAATATTTATTTTTAAAGCACTGTTTTAAAGAGTACATTAGATGGCATTAATTTAATGATCCTGCATTTTGGATTTTTTTTTTTTTCTGCATCATACCACACTGAAGTATTCCGGTGGATTATTTTCTCCTCTCTACATTCAAGAAATTTGCTTCAACAGACTCTTTAACAAAAATAGCATCCTTACCCCTGTGAACAGTCTTACTAAAGCTAGCAGCTGATTACTTACTGCTGAATGTAATGGATTAAAAAAATCCCAGAAAGTACTTGTAAAAAACATTCACATTGCTTCTGTGTAGCTCTTCAACATCTTGAATAGTCTGTGAATGTCTCCAAAAGCTGCGTGTGCTTTCCTATTTTCTTGTCTGCTGCAACTGTATGAATTTAAAATTTTTTAAAAGTGCTGTGTGTAATGACAAGTGAATTATAACCAGTGAATGAGGGGAGTCCACCACGACCCAGCCTTTTATTCCAGCATAACAGATGCAAACCTTTGTTCGTGTGGTCAACAAATAGAGCTATTTTGGCTATCTCTCTCTCGCTCTCTCTGTTTAAATAAAATTGGATTATGGCCAAGAGAATCAGTAGTTTAAATACTTTACTTAAAAGCAATGTGGAGATCAAAAAGATCATGGGTCAGACATGTTGAGGGTTCTGTGCGTGGTGCTCAGTCACTCCCAGAGATAGCCATGGTGGTATTCCTAGAGCACCCAGGTACAGCAGGACAAGAATGATGCTGCAAAGGGACAGCTTCAGAACAAGCTTTAGAAACTTTACAGTTCTGAGGGTATTACAGCTGAAATTGAATTCTTCCAAGGCAGAAATCCAAAACTTACTGGGGAGCTGAACAGAATAAGTTAGTCTCAGTCACCAGATTTGGATATGATGAAAATGAGGAAGGAGTGAAGTGTTCGCTGGCAGCTGATAGCCCTGATTTGAAGACTTTAAAAGACTTCTGTCTTGTGTTCTTTTTTTTGCACCATCTGAACAGCTGTAAGTGATGGATTTCTGTTTTGAGTTACAAAATCATCAATCCTCATTCACAACTAGGGTTTAGACACCAGATACCCTCTAGATTTGTTCAAGTATTGTTCAGAAGAGTCGATTGAACCTGTAACTGGCTCCACTTCCTTCATGAACAGTTATTGCCCTTACATTTTCCATAATGACTTCTCCATGGATCATTTGCTGCAGTTGTACTAGACTTTAATAAATTCAATCTAGCAAAAGCAGAATCATTGTAAATACTTCTCAGGGTCAGTTTACTGAGTAAAAGTGAATCTCTTAATTCAGTTTCTGAATTTGAAGAGGGGAAATCAGTTTCAGTGAACCCAAAACGTAGTAAGGGGCATTATTTTATTTTTTAGAAAATCTAAACACACCATAAATTAAAAAGCCCTCATACTGACGGAACACTATTTCATTTGTTCTGTGGAAAGCTGCTTTGCTGCTTTTTTTTTTTTTTAACCTTGCTTTAGCCTTTTATCTAAACTTTTCCACTTCTGTTGATGAGAGTCTTGTGGAGTTTGTAGTGGTTGCTCCAAGAACACAAGGATTGCTTAGCATGTGTCCAGCAGGGATCATGGTCTGGTTGATGAGCACAGTGCTTATGTCTGCTATGGGTTATGTTCTGATAAGTTTAAGAGCTTGTCAGAAGGAGGGAGAGAATTAATGCCAGGGATGCACATTTTGCACTGAGCTCCATAAATGTGGAGTCCTCCACTGACCATGAGGATGCTCATCTTGTGTAGCTGCAGCTCAGTGCCACAGGAGTGCCTTCTCTAATGACCCTTAGAATGGAGCCTTCATGTTTCCTAGTGGCTGAATTTTAACCAGTTGTTGAGGCAATTCATTCATGTACAACCAGGCTGGTAAATGGTATGCTTGGAAGACTGGCTGCCTGTGAAATGAAATAATAATAAACCTTAGATTATTACAGTTTAATTTTTTTTTCCTGCATTCATTCCTTCTGGCCTACATTTGGCTCGTAGGATATGAGAAACTATCAGCTTTTTTTTATTTATCCCTAATTGTATCTTGATCATATTGTATCACAATAAGTGCAAAAGGGAGTTTTTGGGCTATGCTTTTTAAAAAATTGTGTTATCTGAATGGAAATTCTGCCTGAAACTACTGCAATATTATCTAAGAGCATAAAGGTTGGATGAAAATTTTCATGAATTTGTGGTTTGGTTAAAATGGGATGAAGTAGGACTGGTTTGTCTGATGTTGCAGTTGTGTGAGGCAAAAATGCATTTTAAAGTAACTTGCAAAAATAATGTTAAGAAACCACAAGAAGTACATAATAAATTCAATGCATAACGTTCCTGATAACTTGACTTCTGACTGAAGATGAATCAGATCTCTACCAAAGCAATTTGTTAGAATGGTTCCTGGAAAGACAAAATTAGATCATTTATGACCAAATAAACATCTTTGATAACAGATGAACATAGAATTATATTAACATAGAATTACAGAGTAATATTATTAACTGTATTTTTTGCTGTGTTTGTAAGTGGCCTGTAGCCATTTGTAAGTCAAATTTGTTTGGGGGTTTTCTGCTGTTAATATGTTAAGTGCAGAATTTAGCTGATGCAGTAAAATGGACAAGCTGTTCAGTCTCACTGTGTGTATTTCAATGGGGCTAGAGGCAATTCAGAGATACCTTCTCAACTAATTTCCAGAATTCAGCAGCAGCTCTTGAAAAGTGACTTAGCAGTCCAGTCTCATTCCTACAGATATCATTACAGTCCCTCTTAAATCTTCCTCTGATGGAACTGAGAATAGAAGCTGCAGCTGAATAATTAAGAAGTCCTTGTAAAAATGCCTAGGAGGGGTGTATATATAAAAAGTAGCTTTTAAAAAGTAAAATCTTGTTAGAGCCCGTCAAGAAAGCTGAAATAATTTGCATGTTTTTCCAGTAGAATGTGTCACATAACTTCTAAGCAGTATTTCTAAAAGTGTATTTATGTTGGCTTGCAATTAAACTTGAAATGTTGATGTAGCTGCAGCCTGTGCTACATGCAAACCATAAAACAACCTTGGTGTCTGTTGTTCATGGGGCAATTTAGAAAACTGCTAGTTTAGTATCAGCATATTGCTGCAAGCTCCATGGGATGTAGACTATTCCCTTAACAGGGCAGAAGAGTAAATCTGAGGATGCTGCAGAAATACAGAGAAGGCAGCGACCTCTGGTCATCAGAAGTTACCGTATCCAGTATTAGTGTTTCCAGTCTAATACTTCTTAAGGGCCTTTCAAATTTCCCTCTCTCTTGCAGTAGTTCAGGATTTTCTTTGCCATACACCTTTTCACTCAGGAAATTGCCACATGAGCAATAAAACTGACTTCTTCTTTGTGTGCACGTACACAGATAGACCAATGAAGGAAAGTAGGCTCCATGTCATATCCATATCCGTATCTATACCTAGATACGTTATGGCAGTGTGCAATTTCAAGGTACTCCAATGTTAAACCTACAACTTCAGCTCCCAGGGAAGTTAAGAAGTTTTCCTACCCGAACCTCCTGCGTTCTGTTGAGTTGTACCTTTGATCTGTGGTTTCATTGAGTTTCAGGAAGGAAAGGATCTCCCTGAGCCAGCAGTTAGAATTTTTTCCTAATGAAGGCAGTATGTGATTTACCCTTTTATAATTGGAAAACACTTTGTTTCCCTGAACCTTGACTTCATGCTGACTTTCCTGGAGCAGCTGAACACTGCCCTCACTCTCTCTTATTCTCAGCAGTGAAAACTTTTAAATTCCTTTTGGCATAAACAAAAGTGAATTCAATTTGTGCATAAGTTCCAGGCCTTGATTATGGCAAAGTCTTCCTGGATGTGTGTGGGAGTTTGGAGGCACGGGTGACTCTGCCATGTGATGGATAGATATGCTTTTTAGCAGTAATGATGAATGCTTCTTGAAAGTGATTTAACATGACATGAAACTTTGTATAGGTATTGAAGTTGTATGCAAGTTATGAAAGAAAAACTAAAATGATACACAACATTAAGCAGTAAGGTGGTAGTATTTGTTTTGGCTCATTCAAGTACTGTTAAGAATCTCTGAGTAGTTTTTGAAAACATGCTCATTTGCTGAATCCTCTGAGGGAGCAAAACTTGAAAGAAACCAAGCCATTTGAAATGTGTCAGGCACAAATACTGATACCTCTGTCTGCCAAAATTATTTGGCTTCATTTGATTTTCTGAAGTGGGGTTTCTGCAGCAGTGTCTTACATAAGAGATGATAAATAGGATGAGGAAAATAAGGAGCTGAAAAAAAAATCAAAAATAATTTCCTTCCCTTGTGTTATTACAGGGTTAAAAAATTCTGAGACATCCTACGACTGTTAGAAACCATTTCAAAGAGAGCTTTTTGCCTTGCAAACAGCTTCATGAAAAGTAAGCATAAAAAGTCATTGCCATTTTAGCAGCATCTTTTGAACAATAAGTCTCTCTTCTTGTACATTAAAACCTCAGAATCACTTTCCCTTATTGTCTGGGAATTCTCTGTCTTTGAGGTAAGGATGAATCTATGCTTGTTTGATCTATTTCATGTTTAAGGAGATTAACATATATTCAGGATAATGAAAACCATTTCAAATGCACAGAGCATCTTTGTTGTCATGAAAGGCTGATGTTAGCTGCCTGCTGAGGTCTGCAAAACCAGAGCTCTTGAATTTAACAGAGCTCAGAGATGTACTTCTGGACTTATGTTAAGAAGTTTCTTCCTTGCCATGTTGGGCTGCAGCAATTTTTGTAATTTTTTGGGTTTTTGGAGGGATGGAGTTTACTTAGACATAATGCTTATTTATTTTCTCCTGCTACACAGGGTCTCAAAACATAATTCTCTGATATAAATTGTAAAGCACTGAGATCAAGGTCCTGTGCCACCTACTTAATTATTTATTTATTTGTTTGTTTGTTTGTTTGTTTAAAGAAAACTGCTGGAGTTTGCATTTTTCTTTCTCCCTGTCAGAGTTATATAAAGAGCTTTGTGTTTAGCTCTCTGAATATAACTTCAGTTACAGACTGCTGAAAAAAATCCATGTTATACCATAGCTATGAAATCTCTTTTTTGGGCTCTGGTAAGTGATATACCTGGAAATCTTTTCCTTATACGATAAGGACCTCTTGTTTCATTAAAGTTTCAATAGAATTTCCACCTTCTGATCTTTCCAAGCATTAAATCTTCTTTTCATTAATTTTTAGAACCAAGTGGAATATACTCTTCTCTTTCTTTGTGGAAAGACTAAAACTTTTTTCTTAATCAAGTCTTATCTGACTGTGAATACAAAGATTTTTTTCAAGTGTTCTGGCACACCAAAACATTCACATTTTTTTAAGGACAGCAGATGTCATCTTTAAGGAAAAATCTTACTTTCAATCAAAGTGTGTTTTTATAGAAAATTTTCAACCAGTCTAACAGTGCATCACCTCAAGCATATCACTGACTGCAGTTTGGATTTGAGTGGAAAGAGCTCCCCCAAAGTTTGAAGTGGCTTATTATATTCTTTCCACGTTTCTTGAGGACTGAATACATTTGACAACTGTTTATCCTTATTAATTTAATCAAAAATTAACTTTCCTAGGAAGTTACCATGGTAAAAGCACTGACAAAGGCAACTAAGGCAAAACTCTCTATTGGCTTTGTTTCTTCAGGGAAACATTTCATAGACAGAAATTATGCTCTCAGGAGTGAGGAAAAATCATTAAAAGAGGAATTTCATTATTACTGAAAAGGATATAATGGGTTTGTGTATGACGGAGAAGGATGGTATCACTCATTTGAAGCCTCTCTTAATGCACCGGTGACTTTACCATTTCAGTAAAATGCCAAAAGAGATGCATGATCTGAGCCCTGGTGTCTTTATTACTGCAGCAAATCCTGGCATATTCTTTACTGAGTAAGTGCCATTGAGCAGAGCCAACATTTTGGAGTAGAATTCTTTCTCATTTTATTTTTTTCTAACATTTTCTTACCACTTGGTTCATTCTTCCTCACCCTGATCTTGCTTTGAAATTGTCATTCATAGTCCTCATAGTTTGCTTTCCTGTTCCTTTTATAGCCTTGTTAGCATTAGTTAAGCAATGTTCATTGCTATTGAAGCATCTCAGGGAAAAATTTAAGACTTGCATCTGATGATCAAATTGTCTTCGAAGTGAAAATTCAGTACCATTCAGGCCTTGTTCCATTACTCTTAGGGAGTTTGCTGTGCTGTTATAGCTAAAAATAAAATGATTTATGAAGACAAATCAGGTTTGCATCATTCTCCTAGTTTGCAAAAAAGGGCTACGTGTCACATTATGTGAGTCAAAGAAGTGTGAGAATATTAATAACTGTCCGTCAACTTAATGTTTCATTTTAAGCTATGTTTTATCTCTAATCTTAAAGCAGAGTAGTAATCCTCAGTTTTAAAATACTGTTACTCACTAATCTATTCCAAAGTGCCTTTCACTGTATTATTTCCATTTTTTTAAATCGGGAAAAACTGAAGGAAAAGTAAGATTAGCTGTCTTAGCCCTATTCAGCTTCCTCCTCGATGCCATTAGACTTTACTTGTGATTATAGACACTTTGTTTAAAAGTGTCTTTATTAACACAGTCATCTTCTCTTGGACTCACAGCACAGTCATGGTCATCTCTCATTCTGACTTTTCTGACTGCAGAGATGTGGGGTAAGTGGCTTTTTCTTCACTAGCACAAATGAGCCACGGGGCTTATGAATATATAGAGGGGGCCTTATTCTACTCTGAAAGCAGCTTGAGCCTGAAATAATTCTAGAAGCCTTTCTGGCCTTGCTCTTGAATTGTGCAGGATTCTGTGAAGAAATCTGGGGTTGTTAAGGAGATGAATAATCCTCTGTGGGAGCAGAGGAGACATTGACACCTTACACGAGTCTGCAGTGATGCTGATGGCAGCTGTGACATGTGCCAGCTCTACTGGGTTTGGCACCAAAGAAAGGACCTTTTTTAAGGTGAAGATAAATGATACCTCTTGGGAAGAGCTGAGGCTGGGATGGACTCTTACAGGGAATAGTAGCTGGGTTAAGTATCTCAGATTTAATATCCTAATCACCACCCTACAGTTTCAGCCCTCAAACCAATGCAATTTCATCCTGCCTCTGGTACTGTCCTCATGCATCTGTAATTGTTTTGGTGCCCAGTCCAGCTCAGGTGTGCGTGACTGGTACAGGGAACAAGTAGTTGAAATACGTTGCGTAAACACACACTCGCAATTTTTATTTCTCTCAGTTCATTGTGCACTGTAAAAGCCGTGAAGATTTCCCTGGAGAGAACTGTGGGACTGTAGTCAGCCTGTCATAATAATTTGAGGTGTAACTTTTTTTTTAATTAGCCCCTTGTCAAAAGGAAGGGGGTAGTGCCTTAGACATCCCATCTCCGTCTTTTCAAGCTCCGTTCTCACACAGGTCCTTTACTTTTGTCCAGACCAAACAAGTTGTCTCCATGGTGGAAGAGAGAGTTTTTGCACTGTGGGGATGTGATTAGTACAAGCACTTCTGCTCCTGGGTGCCATTTAATGGGAAAAGGAGTAGCAGGTGCCTCTTCTTGCTCCAAGGAAGGTTTTGGACATCACACCGACATCCAGACATTGGTTTCCTCAGATTTGTGTACAGCCTCCAGGCAAAAATAGCATGTCTCTCTGGTCCTGTGTGCTCTGAAAGGTTATGTCTAGAATGGTTATTATTTATTTCTGTTTTCTTTCCAGCTTTTAACACCATGGTGATTCTGCACATCTTGGTTCCCAAAGTGTAACTGTAGATTTTGTGCTCAAGTAAATGTACCCAAGTTGCCAAGCATTTGTTTCATAATTAATATTCAAGTGCTCTATGAATGCTGATAAAATTTACAAAAAATCCAAAACCACAGCTATGGATCAGACCTTTTCCTGATGTAAACTGATGTCACTCAGAAAACGTATAATTCAGAATGTTTCTGCTGGGAGTCAACATGGGGTGAACTTAATAGCTAGAGGTTGGGAGATACAATTACATAAAACCACTAGACACTTTTGTAAAGGCAGTTTTAAAACACTCTCCAGTTGAATTTGAAGGATGTTTGTGGCAAAGCTTTTGAAAGGGTCATTGACTATACAAGGATGAAAGTTGTGGGCAATCAAGTTCTGTAATTTGTTTCTGCCTACTGAAGAAAAAGGGCATATGTTTCTACAGAAGTTTTTGACTTCTCATCGTTTTGATTTTTATTTAACATACAAACTTCAAAGGAATCATTTTATTTTGGAACAAACACACATAAAAACACGACAGCAGACTATTTGGCATAAAATATATTACCAAGAATGCACACAGTCTCAGAATTTCTGCTTGTGAAGTACATGGCACTGTTTAGAACCTGAGCTTCGGTGTTCCAGATCATAAACTGATGATTTTACTTTACCGCATTTGATAAAATATTTATAAATTCAGAGTAGACATTCATAGGTGATGAGAAAGAAGATGTTCTCTCAGATTATTTGGCTGAAGATGGGGTTAAAAAACAAGTCTGGGGTGAAGGGGGAGCAAATAACTTCCTTAGGAAGTTGTTGCCAAGCTGTGACCTACACAGCTGTTTGCTTGAGAACTTTTGCCCATACTGTAATTTCAGAGATGATAAATGTGAAGCAATTAGCACTGATTCATGCTTGTAAGTGCTACTTGAGAGTTCAGTCGAGGAACTGTGCCTTTGTATGATTTTGTGTAAGTGGTGCTTCAGCATATTTAATAAGGTCAGTTATAATACATGTTTGAAAACTGCATAAATGCAATCAGGAAAACATTTCTGATTGCATGAATAATAGTTGTTGCATACGCTTAAAATGCAGTAAATTATAATGGGATATAAATTGAGCTCCAGAGACATTTTTACATTAATAAACTTAAAATCTCATGTATTTTGACTAAGTGTTCTGATTAAGCAGGCATTTGAAGAGAGTGAGGAGGGAATACCCCATTGCTGAAGAAAAGGCAGTTGCAGATGTCATAGATCCAATTTCTAACCTGAGCTGATGACACAGACTAGGATGGATGGATTTTGTGCAGCTGAAGTGTAGGCTGTGCTTAGATAAACGATTTTATGAAGAGGTTTTAAATCAAAGTACAATAGGGCTGGCAAGACCTCAGAGTTATTTGGCCTACCCTTTTGCTCCAATCCCTTTGCTTTTCCTGGCAAATATTTATCAAGTCTGTTAATACACAGAATATTCCTACTGTATGTTGTTCCACAGCTTGCACATGAGCTTTGTTCTTCTTGACTTAAATAAGATTTTTTAATCTCTAGTCAGAATATTTCTGCTGGAATTTGAGATGATTGTGTCTTGTCCTATTTGCAAGAATATAAAGAATAGGTACTTCCCTCTGCGCTCATCTTTTGGGGACTGTTTCTTATCTTACCTGCAGACTGCATGCATTACAGGTGGAGAGGGCACAGTATCCAATTTTCTCCATTTCCAAAGTCGCTGTGAGTTTCCCTCACTACTGTTCATTTCGTGTCTTTCCATGATACTGTTCTATTCCCCATCTTTCACTCTTGGGGCAATTTCAAAGGGCCATTGAAGAATTCAGTGTCCATGAACAAGTTAGTATGGTTTCTGGTTCACTTAAATTTCCTTCCACTTAAAACTGCCTGGTAATTATGTTCCCCATATCCTTTTGATATGCAGAATAAATGGGAAATTTATGTAAAAACTGTTTCTGGGTGTTTTGCTGCATTTAAAAAAAAAAAAAAAAGAAAGAAAGAAAGAAAGAAAAGGCAGTACTGAAGTTTCTTGAGTCTCAGTAAATTTTGGGGAAAAGAGTCTGTAGGACTTGAAGGACCAGTGTGTTAGGTGAGAAGAATGTAAGGGTGAGGATGATGAATGTGGTTTCATAGATGGATGAGAGTTTAAGGAACTCTGGAGAGCAATTGGCTTTGTGCTTAGCCTCTAAAGAGAGGAAAATTGCATTGACTGAGACTGAAACTCCCTTGGGTTTCTCATTCAATTCCACCCTTGTACTCCCTGGGCCAATAAACAGATAAAGAAGATCTAATAAAAAAAAAGAATCTGGTTAAAGAGAGAATCCGTAGCTGCTAGTGCAGCTGCAGTTAAATCCTTTCCTTGCATCGTAGATTGCTCCCAAATAAAATCATTCACTCTAAGGCTATTGAAAAGACAGAAGCTTTTGCTTTTTAATCGTTGGCTGCTGAAGGCATTGACCTTTGGCTGTGCTGAGGCAGAAGAAAAATGCAGATTGGAAATAAGTTTGCCTTCATTTTGAGGCCTGTTCCTTCCTCAGCACAGGACAGAGCTGCCAGCAGGTTTCTCAAAGCCACTCAGGTGGTTCTGGATCTCTTTACGACCACCACAGGTTACAGATAGTTTTGGCAGTTCTTCCAGTGCTGGTTCTCGTCCTAAAAGCCTCCTCTGCCCTCTGTTAGCAGAACTGTATCTTCCCTGCCTGCTCTGTAATATATGAGGAGATCTGAGTTAGTTTCTGGTTGTTTGCATTTACCCAGTTATGACTCTGACCCACTTTCTGCCCTTTGCCAAGTTAAAAATATACATTGGCTTAAGAAAAAAAACAAAAACAAAAAAAAACCTCTTACTGCAAACTGGCAGTTTTACACATATATCTAAGGGCAAATATAGCTTTGTATTTTGCTATTTTTTTTTAATTCTTACGTTAAATTGCATAACTACAAACCTTTGCTTAGGTCGCTGTATTTTTCCATGCTATGGATGACAAAGCAAAATGTAACAAAAGAAAGTTAATTAAAATGGAAACCTTTAAGTTGGAAGGAGTTTTGAGTCAGGCTTCTAAATGTTGCGGTGTGTGTTTCATACACCAGTTCCCGGGAGTACGTGCAGCACACTTCTTTCCATGGACAGCTTAAATGTTATGAGGTCTGGCAGTTCTTTATTTCACTGCTGATTAGATGACCTATGAGCAGTGTAGCATGTCACCCTTGCATTGGAGAAGAATTGGCACTGCCTGTGGAGTTGGATTCAATTGTTGGGATTGTTGGGATGTATGAATGTCTGCTTCCAAATGCTTGACAGAGATTAATAAAGTGCAGAGTGTCTTAAAGAAAATCAATGGCAAGATGGCAGATGCTATTTTCTTTGTCCTTTTTTTACTTGGGGGGTAGTGTGAGGGAAGTTGCATTTTCAAAGTAACAAACATCATAAAGGCTTGTAGACAGCTGACACGGGATTCTGAGGATTGGGTTCATCCCGTGGGCCTACCATTATATATAAGTTGCATTTGCTAAACAGTAGGAAGGTGTTTGGTTGGTTATTTTTTAATTTCCCATTAACATTTCAATGCAAGTTTGGGTGTGATGTTACTTTTGGGAAGATTTGTTCTGGTGCAAATGTGTCCTCAGATTGAAAACTGTATGGGGAAGAAATGAGAGACCCAGCACTTTCAACAAAATAGTTTCCCCAAAGCCCCTCTGAAAACCCAACTCGCTTTTCAAACTCTGTTCCAGCTGTTTTAAATTTTTAGACCTAAAAGACAGTCATGCTACTCAGTGCTTTTACAGAATATAAAGAAAATCCCACCGCTACCAAAAATAGAAGCTATAGGTATGTCAAAAAGTGTTAATGTAAACCACCTACATGTGCTTCATTTGGTCTGTTTTAATTCTTCTCACTTTTCTCCTACTCCCCCAACATTTTTGAAGAGTTACAGGGTCTGTTCCTGTGCAACTCAAGTCCTGATGTGGCTGAGGAAAAGAGGATGGACAGCACATCTTTCTGAAATGAGCCTAATGGGCCAGGTTCCTGTAGAGTTATGTGCTCACCTAATAATGAAAGTGTTCATTTTAAACACCATTTCCCCAACAATTATTTCTTATATATCTCTTACTGAAGACTCACAAGTGAGTTAAGTTTCCATAACCTTCCTTTGAGACCTACTGGCTTGTGAGAGAATTTTTTCTGACTACAGTTCCAGAATCAATACCTGAAAAAGCAGTCCTGTATTTTCCTGTTCCATGGACTTTGAGGTCATTTAGTTCTTTCTGTGGTATTACTGAGTGCCTATTAAATTGGACTTCAAGGTAGCTAGATAGGAGGCAGGAGATAAAGGAAAAATCTGTTTTAAATGCTTGATCTACCCTGGCAAATCGTCTTGAAAAAGATCTGCAGAGGCATAACACATTCTGATTGGTGGGTGTCCGTGGAAAGCAAATGGAAGGAAACCCTTTTCATCACTTGCAGATAAATTTAGCTGCAACATAAAAACATACTGTAGGGGGGGGAAGAGAGGATATATGTTGAGAAGTTGAAAGACTATTAGGGAAAAAAATCATTCTAATCTAAAGAGCACAAAGGAAAGACAGTTTGGTGAAGGTTTCAAACATTAGGTTACACATTTCATTTCTCTTATCGGTAGGGCATGTAGGGAGTGTATTAAATAAAACATATCTTATTATGGATTTTAACTACTGGGTAAGAAAAAGGATTATTTTTCATTTGGGTCCACATACAGAATTATTTCTGCTTTTGCTAACAGCTCAAATGTCTTCTGTAAAAATTTTGCCATCAAAATTTGCTGCATATATAAATAGAAAAGGCTTATATGGAAGACTGAATCCAAGTGATTAAATGGCACATTGTCTTGCCTTTTTCTAATAGTGGAATAAGCTACAGGCTTCAGAAAATGAGGGGAAAAATCAGGTTTTAATTCCTTGTATGAGTAACTGCCTTTCTAAACTTTATCTTAATTTTTTTACATTTCCCTCTTGAAAACCACAAGTTCATTTAAACCAAAATCTTCTCGTGGGAAGGTATCTGTTTCCACAGCTCTGTTATCAGAACAGGATGGGGTTTCATATCAAGCTGTGTTGAAGAAGACAGATGAGAGAACAATGGCTGGTATCAGCTCAGATATTTCATGTCTGCCTGCAGTCCTTCCTCTGACTCATTAGGGTGAAGGATTTGGGCTCTTTCACCAGAACCTTCTCAGTGGAAGTTCAAGTCTAGGCAGTTCCATGCTGTTTATTTAGTGCATGTAAATCTGTCTCTCTGCAGCCCACCAGGCTGTGGTGATGGTCCAATCAAGGTGTTTCTCTTTGCCACACCAAAAGCTGTATCTGGTTCGGGGGAGAGAGCAAGTGGGGCTAGAGGAGCAGGGCTGCCTAAGCAAACATGGCCATGTAAAGAAACCTCTCTAAATTTGGGCCCTAAATTCCAAATATATTTCTTCTTGCAAAGAACTGAGCCCGACACTGCTGCCTGTGCTGTAATAAGCTGCTTCATAAACTTGGTCCCCTTTGTCTCGGAGCTTCTCAAGGGAGAGTGGCTCACAGAGATGGATTGATGAATTTTCACCTATGTCAAAAGACAATCTTTCTCTAGCAATTTTATTCTATTGAGTTTTAATGTGCATATAGAAAAATGTCTTTTTCTCTTCTCATTTTGTCAAAATCCTATTTAATGTGGGCTTTTGGTGGAAATAAAAACAATTTAGTTATTAACTAGAAATGTCAAAGGAAGAAAATAACAAAGTATTGAAAAAAACGGGTCAGCTTTGGACCTTTAAGAATAAAAACAGGCTTTAAAGTTCTCAAATGCAGTGACAAGGTTTTGCAGCCATTTTCATTCTGCAGAAAATTCTTAATACCCTCCTCTTATCACTTGCTACAGTTTTTTCAGCTCCATTATGAAAGCTCATGGAGGCCAAGGGATGAGTGATTTCGCAAGAAGGTCGTCCATCAACTTATTCTTCACTCTCTGTAATTAAGCTAAGAGCACAGTGGGAGGCTCATCTTCATACTCCGACCTTCCTGCAAGAAAGGAGGTTATGAAATAGCAAAGCAAAGTTTCTTCCCTCATGTAGTCAAATCTCTGAGACGAGGCTTATGTACCTGCGGCTTCTTACCAGGACACAAGACAGAGCCCTAAACTGTCAGGTTCTTGTCCTTGTAATAGGATGAATACATAAGAAGTCATCTTTTGGCAGACAGATACATTTCAATGATGTTTTTTATTTAGAATTTTGCTATCTCTCATTGGCAAAAACCATTAAGTTGGGCAAGAAGGTTTCTCAAAGATGGAGTGGGGAAGGTGACACGGGGAGCTTCAGAGAACGGGACTAAACCCAGATTAATAAAGACCAACAAATAGGTAAAGAGCATATTAATGAAGTGCACAAACAAGACTGAGCAGGAGAAAATGGGTATACAGCTAAAGCTGTCAACAATGAATAGAAACTGAGAAAGTAAAAACCATATAGAAAATAACAAATGAAGAGCCTTCTATAAACATCCAACCAATATTTGTGGAAAAAGCAATTCAAGAAACACAGGCAGGTTATTAGATAAGACAGTGGTGGCAGTGGGAAGCAAGCGAAGCAGAAGAAATGAAGAGTAACAGATTTAGAATTTCAAGGTTAGATATAACTCCGTAATTACAGTGTAGATGGGGTTGCTCTAAGTTGGTTTCTGGTTTACCCATCTTCCATAGTGAATTAAATTCTACTTCTTAAACATTTTCACATCTAAGGGCGTATTATATGGTCCTTCCTTGAATTGTGTGCACTGAACCACACAGTGCATTGTCCTTCAGGATTTTCAAAGTAATCAGAACCAAATCCTTATGATTAGAACCTAATGGTGACAAGTTTCTGAAGGAGTAAAAAAGCAGATACTGCTGGGGTGGCAACCACATGACTCAGTGGATACAAGAGAAATCCTTTCCTTCCAGGAGAGAGGATGTTTGCTAGGCTGATGTATGTCCTTGTGCACTCTGTGTTCTCTGGCTCTGTGTCAGCTGTGGAACTGTGTCTGGGGTCCCTGACCCTCATCTTACTCATGCTGCAGTGGTGTACAGGAGTCTCGCTTTGTCTCGGTATGTCTGCATTCTGAAATGCAGTTGTCTGATGTTTGACTCTTTTATGCTTTGAAAAGATGAAAATCTACTGCTAACAATTACCTTTCCTTGTTAAGATTTAGGGATACTGAGCTGTGGAGGATTTTTGTACAAGGTTATCTTTTGTGAGGTTATAACACACTTTAATAGGTTGCAATTGTTTTAACCAGAGGCTGTAAATATTAGAGAGAATTACATACGCTGTAACTTTTGCAGGCTGTTAAAAAAAATTATAGAAGGGAGAGGGTGTAGGAGAATGCCTCCACGGGAGATGTATATTCTGGGTAAACAGCCTAATGGGAGGACTGGACTGGGATATGTGGGTTGTTTTCTCAGCTGTGGTGTTGGGCCTGCCAGGTGACCTTGTCAAATACGTTCCCAACTCTGTACCTTGGTTTCCTAATCTGTGCATCTCTAACAGCTTCACTTGCCCTGCAGTTCCTATCTAGGGCTGGAACACACTGTCCTGCTGCATCCCACTCAGCTGCATGTTCCTGGGTCTTTGACATGCTGTCTCCTGCTGGCATTTTCTTTGCCCAACAGTTGTTGGTGAGGAAAAGGTATCTGAAAATCAGATTTTTTTTGTTTAAGACAAGTGATGCTAGATGTGTCCCAGTTTGCAAATTGGCTAGACAACAGTCACTACTTATTTTTAGTAAAGGTCTGGATCTGCAAGTTAAGTGCCAACATACATAGACAAATACCTATCAGGATTTCAAAACTCAACCTATGTTTCCAAACCGTCCCAGAAGCTTTTTCCATCTGTTTCCAGTTCCCTAACCATTTATTAACTCCAGTTCATGAATTCAGTTTTATTCAAGAAATTGATACAAATTCGGCAGCGATGTTCTCTTTTTGGGTTGTAATAACTAAATGTATGCATCCCTTAGCACCTAACAATTTTAAAAATCAGGCCCAAACAAAACAGATTTCTAATGCAATACTTAGGGGCAAGAAACTGAGGGGACAGAACAGAAAACAAAGCATTCTGAGGCCATAAAGTGGAACAAAAAGAAATTATATAAAAATACATATTTAGCATGTTTGTTCTGAAATATTTTATTGAATAATGTCAAGAAAGCAGAAAGTAGATGGATTCCAGAACCCATTGTCTTCCTTCCCATTATTTTCCTATCCTTTTCTTTGCCTTTTTATTTGGAAGAAAAAACCATGTCCTGTATATAAATATCTGAAACAGTTTTTGTAACAAGACTGGACAGATTGATAGAAGGTGCATTCCTTGGAGAATACCTGACTGGCTTTCCCCTTGCAGCTGTTAGCAGTATTTGTCACTCAGATGATAAAGCTGTTCACTGGCAGTTGGTCGAGAATACTTGACACTATTTTAATAAACATTGCACATTTCTCCTGTGTTGAAGTGGACTGCTTTTATCTGATGGGAGAGGTAATTGTTCCAGGCACAGGAAGGGCCCCTGACAATGGTGCCAATGTGCCACTTGGAGTAATATAGTGATGGACTACCGAGCCAGTCTGATTCACTTTGAAGAAGCCAAAGCACTTATTTCTCCAAGGGTTGGCTGCTTCTTGATATCGACGAAGTAGAAACAAAATACAAATTAAAAAAAAAAAAAAAAAAAGGGAAGGAATTATTATACTAATTTTTTTGTTGGATTTCTCATAGGATTTCAAAAGAAAAAAAAATATGACAAAAGAAAAAAAACCTGAAAATTGGCATGGCTTTCTTGCCAAGTGGATATTAATAAAAGAAGGTGAATAGCGTTGAACGCAAGTCTTCATCTTTAAATCAAACCTCTGGAAATGACACATCCTTTATTTTGTGTATTACGCTTACTGTGAAGCCTAATATATATATAAAGCCATATGTTTCTCTAGCCTCTGTCTAGGAACCAGGCTGACTGAAAAAAAGAGATGAGTTTTCAGTCTGATACAGGCATGAAATCCCTGTTTTCTATTTCTGTGGCAACGAAGATTCAAGTTGAATTAAAGTGACCAAGTAAATACATCTTGAACAAGGAATTTAGCCTAATCTGTGGTATTTGCTTGGCATGAGGGAATAGCTGATATCCTGATGACATAAGCAGGGCAAAGCCAGCAATCTGAGCTCTATTTTACCTAAGTTTTTATACATACTGTTAAATTTGGTGGCTTTACTTGGGATTTAGTGTAGAATGAGATTGTGAATCTTCTAAAGAAGTGCAAATAGACACATTGTTTTATCTGGAGCCTACAGAGCTCAACTTGTTCTAGGAAACATCGATATCCACAGTCCTCAGCACAGATGAGAAATAAATAGATGATGGGAGGCTGAACGTGGAAGGGAGCAAGACTGGAATACTTCAGTGAAAAGAGGACAGGTTGGGGAAGAAGCCCCATGGGATATGTCGGGCGAGAGGAGATTTTTGCTCAAGGTTAGGGCTTTGATAGCAGCTTCTCAACAGCTACATGGTGTGTATGCTCTCTATTGTGCACAGACCACGTGGGAGAGTAGTGTTTGCATATCTGGTACCAAATTTGATATTCTCTGTCTCCCCTCCTCAGAGCAGTGCACAAAGCTCGTCTGCTTACTGCAGCCTCCACAGTGGTGTTTTGCTTCTTGTCTCGTAAAACTGTGATCAGATAAGTGAGCATTTCACTTTTCTGACCTAGTGGTGTGGCCTTACCTTAGGTTAGCTCTTAGTGGTGTATGGAACAAGTAACTGGGTAAAAAAAGTGACAGTTTCAGAGCAATGATTGATGCAGAGAGTGTAATGTGGCACCAACAGGAGGTATGCCTGGCTCTTAAGCAGATACGGAGAAAGAAAGGCTGGCTGGGAATTACTGCTGCTTTTAAAATTTTATTTTCTTTTAAGCTGCAAGATATTCTCTTTCTTGATACTATTTCCACAACTAACAGATAAAGTAAGGTACTGTTTGTCTTAGATCTACGCATTTCTGTCCCACCAAGAGAATGCAGGCCTGTCTATCATGCAGTCACCATGGCTTCAAGTCATGATAGCTGAATCCTCCCAGCTAAAAATCCTTGGCAATTCTCTGATGCTGTGTTTAATCCTAGCTCTGTTTTAATAGTGATTCTGTATTCTGCATTTCTGAGACATGATTATAAATGTGAAGAAAGCTTGTGAAGAAGTCACTTCAAGGCTTTATGGGTTTTGGCCACTGATGCACACAACAGATAACTTGGTGGAGAAGAGCACAGTGTCTGTGTCTAAGCCTGGGGTGTGCTCTGGCATCATGGGGTGAATCCCACACTGGTGTTGCTGCAAGGGACTCTCAAATCCGAGCTGACAGCTCCCCTTGTGCATGTGCACTCTGCACCCTGATGTGACATCCAACTCCCTGAGACTGGAGCTCAGGCCAGTCTGCTGGAGCAGAAACAGCTGACACAGGGTATGGCCTGTCATCCTCACAGCATCACATGTGGAAGGGAAAAAGCAAGCTGTCTTTCAGTAATCTGAGTTACCAGATTTTTTTTTTTTTTTTTAAGTTTTTGGTTGAAAGGTTGGGTTTTTTCCCTTGAGGTTTCTTATAATTTAATGTTCTATTCAAAAATTACTTCATTCCCTACAAAATTGGAGGGAGGTGAGGGCAGGCACAGACTTAGGATGGTGTAAAGAGAATAACTGGATTGGCCAGAAGCTGAAAAATACATCTATGACACAATAATGAAATAAGCAAATTTTCAATACTACACAAAATAGGGAGTAATGAAACCTACTTACTGCACTTGGTGACTCCCTGGATTATGATCTAATAATAATAGAAGCAAATGGATTTCCAGACCAGTGTAGTAAGCTCAGAGATTTGAGTAGGTCAGGTACCTTGAGATGAGCTCACAGGTGTTCAGATGTTTATCTGAAGAGCAATAGGTTGCTAACTCTCTTGGCATCAAAATTAGCAACACAAATCTAAGACATTTCTAACAAGTAGTTAATTCCAGAGATCAAGTATTGCTCCAGAGGCTGAAAGTAAATTGTAATGTTTTCTTAGTATATAACTCCTACTGAGTGTCCCCATCTGATGCTGAAGGATGTGACATCACCTGTATTTTAAACACTTTGGGAGAGGGAGATGCTGCTTTTGAACACAACCTTTAAAAGGCCGTGTGATGTGCAAGGAAGTTACTTGAAAGTCAACTTAAAGAATAATTGCCGAGGTGACTCTGAGAGCTGCCATTAAACAAAAGGATGAGCACAAAGCAATAAACTATTTGGATCCAATAGCTTCCATGAATCTGTCTCCTTTTAAAGCAAATATTGATCTTCACCATGAGACATCGAGGCAATCAGTCACTCTCTGACAGTCACACATATGCATGCAAGCAGGAGTCATATGGGGCGTTCAGTTCCCCAGAGAAACATCCATTTTTGGGTGTGGGGGTTTCAGTGATTTTGTTAAATTCATTTAGAGCATTTCCCAAATATCATCTCCCAAAAAAAAATTTCACCACATGGGTGTTTTGTAGGCACTTTTTGATCTTTAAAGCTGTGAAATCTAAGGCATGGCTGGGAGGCTAGGTTAAAAGAAAGATTGATTTTTAGGAAGATTATTGAAGTCTTAAATGCTTAACTGCTTTATTTCAATTTGATTATATTGAAATCACTGGTCTTATCAATTGGCCAAGTAAGAGTTATTTGCTTTTAAGAAATATTTAAACATTGTTTGCTCTATTGTCCTTCAAAGTACGTCTATATTCTATGTTGATGCATTCTCACATTGTGGGAGCAACAGACAATTAATTGTCCACCCAAATCATTTAAGCTAAAGACATTTTAGTTTCCAAGCATCGATTAAAAAAAAATCCTCCAGAAAAACTCAAACACTGGGGTTAAGGGTTGTGACTGTGGTTTCACTCAAGTGCAATCCCTTTAGCTGGGATTGTGTTCTTTGCCTGTGCAGACAAACTGGAACAGGATGTATCTCACAATTACCTGAAAACCTTGTAATATCCATAATGCAGTTACATATCCGTATAACTATATATCCATGTGATTATTCCCTATCTCCCTACTGCTGTGCTTGTGGTGGAATAGGCCTCCATTTATTATTATTTTTTTAATTGGCAAAATGAAGACTTTTTGGGATTGGAATGCTTGTATATATCTTGGGAGCATTGATAGCCTATTATATATTTACTGCAGTATATTTAATATGAGAAGAATTGTTCTCTTCAAGTGATATTTCAGACAGGACTCAAATTTTTCATTTTTGTCATTAAGAGTAGCTGACTTGACTCAGAACATGTGTTGGGAAGAAAGAGTGATCAGAAAACACTGAGAACAGCATCTTGTTTTGCAAACTGTTTTGGATTTCAAGAAAAAAATATTTGAGGCTGTTTTGTTTTCCATGGAGTATAAATTATGGAGTCGTAATACATTGAAGGGTTTCTTGCATTGTTATTTGCACTGAGATCTTGACTTCCTGTAAGTCAAAGATAAAAACAAATTTAAAAAATAGATGTCTAATAAAGCTGTGGCTTTGCTCTAAATCATAGAATCATGGAATGCTTTGAGTTGAAAGGGACCTTAAAGCTCATCTAGTTCCAACCCCCTGTCTTGGGTAGGGACAACTTCCACTGAATGAGTTATTCCATGTTTTTCAGGAGATGTCTGGGTAAAAATATTTCTTTATATTAAGTGATTTCTTAGACCAAAAAATAATATTTTCCTTTTCATAGGACATTTTTTTTTGTTTCTTGTGCGTGAATGAGATTTTGAGCTTTTCCTTAGGTGCAGAATTGCTTGAGAAGCACAGGGCATTTGTAATGTGTTGCTGCGTTGTCACTCTGAAGCCTCAATAGATCACTGATCTTGAAATTCACAAGAGCTGTGATCATGTTTTTATTCCTTATGTGTATGAAACACATCAGACAAACTTAAGAAAACTATAATTAATTTTGTTGTGTTGTTAATATTAAAGCAGCACAATTTAAAAGCAATCCTTCCAGTATTGGAATCTGGACTAACATTTGGGACTTTTAATACTTTGGAAGCTTTAAAATAACCAATGAGGTACATTCCCTAAACCTTAGCTGGCATAAATGTACAGTTTGATCATCAGACACTGTTTGTGGGAGAGATTCCAAGCCTCAGTAGCATCCTGAGAGGGGATGAGGTATGATAAGTAATTGCTCATTTTGCAGAACTTTAGGGGTTATTCTCAAAGCTGTGTTTCATATTTTCGTGTTTTTCTAAACAACTGTCAAGGAAAGATCCACATCAATAAAATATACAATCAATGCTGACCTCAGGTCCCCTGGCTTCAATAAGACAGCCAGCTACAAACTGTTCTAATTGAACTCTCAATACCCCAAGTATGCTGATAAGATTGGTGTTGCCTTCTGCTGAAGGATGATAAATCATCCAGGTGAAATCTCAGTTCATTTAAACAAAGTCATATACAGGATTGAATTTTATTTTCTGGGAGAAAAGGGGTGTATCAGTAAGAGTGGACTTCTAGCTGAAAGGATTGTTCTTTGGGCTGTAAAATAATTTTTCAAAGTAAAAACCTTGGAGAATTCAAAATACGGGGTGAAATTCTGTGGGAGGCTGTGGTAAGGCAGGGTACTTTCTCTAACAGTTGTATCCTGTGCAGGACACTTGTACCCCCAGGGAATGTAGCAAACACATAATGGAGGGTACTTTCAGAATGCAGTTCAAGGCTTTTCATTTTGCTTTTTTCCTATTGGAATTTTTTTTTTTTAATAATTTAAATAAAATGTATTAGAGTTTGGTCTTGTGGAATTCCATTTAATGTGCCAAACCCTTTAACATAGAAATATTAAAAGCTGAGCCCTTGGAACGGTGCTGTGTTAGAGCTGATCTTCAAATTTGGTCCAAGAGGAGATCCAACATGGGAAACTAATGCACTGTGGGATATCCTCAGTCTACAGCTCCCAAGAGACAGCTAAAAGGCAGGAATTTGGGAAGGACATGAGGCAAATCCACTGCAATCAGCAGCAGAGAGGGCCAGAGGTCCCCGTGTGTAATTCCTGATGGGGAAAAATCTGTTCAACTCTTTAATCCCATTTTACAGGATTAAAGGTCATTATTTTAAATAATTTAAATTTACATTTAATTTTAAAGCTCTTGAAAAGGAGATGTAGCAACAGAATTGGATAAGGTGCTCTATATTAATGTTTGAATTCTAGAGACATCTATGAAGAGGGTGACACATTCCTTCCTGTGCTGGCCTAACAAAGGGGCTCAAACCCATCCCTGTATTTGCTGTCTGACTCTTGTTGTGAATTGTTCTTCTCTTGGAGCTTTCTTGCTGTATAATTCAGAATTGATCGAAGCAAAAATAGTGGGCAGGAGAGGCCATAAATCTAACCCTCTGTAGGAGAAGATGAGCATATTTTTTAGAAAGACGACCAAGGAAGCGCAGTGAATGTGCCCGGGAGAACTCCTGCCCACATCCGCAGTGCAGAATGTAGGGTGGGAAATGCATCGTTTGTGTCCGGTGTGACACAAATGTGACACATCCTGGTGTGTCCCTATCCCCGTGCTCAGTGCCTTGGGAAAAGATTAAGGTTTAGGAGTATAATAGGCACATTTACACATCCTGAAGCAAATATAATTCTGAAGATCTTTCAGCCCACCAGGACAAGGCCCTGTGCTCCTGACCCAAACAAGGTCAGCAGGATGCTCTAGCAGAGGGAGACATTCTCACTGACTCAGCGCAGGATTTGTTTATTTTTTGTGAGGGCACAGCAGAGAGTGGAATTTACAGTAAGCCTTCATTTGGGATATTTCAGACAACAGTGGTATTAACTCTTTCATGTTACATCTAGGATTCGAGACTGTGCACTGAGGTTTTTCGATCAGAAGATCCTCCACAATAAAAGAACAAGATGTGCAACTTCAAATGTATCATGTCACATGAATAGTTAAGTGCTTCAATTCTAATAGCCAAACTTAAATTTTAAAGTGGTTTTTATTTATTTATTTGTCTAAAAATGTGAGGAAAACTTTTTTCTGCTCTAGTCTACTGATGCCAGGATGATTTTTTGCCTTTTTTTTATATATGCCCCTTTTAAATACCTTTTATCTAGTTTTATGTATTTTTAGTGCTTTTAGCCCACATACTTGTAATTCTTTAAGTCTGGTAACTCAGCTAGACCCAATATTTCGTTAAGCCAGGAGACCAAACATCCTGGAAGCTTCACAGTTAGAGGTCAGAAAGACTCAGACACCAAGGTCCTCTCTAGAACACATCCTGTAAACTCAGATAGGCCCATCCAGGGGGAAGGTTCCTCGGACGAGGGGTTCACTTGAGCCTCTCTCATTGGGGAATCTTTGATAGATATGCTAATTTGCCAGGCCTATAATTGTGTGTGCATTTTCGGTGTGTGGTTCGGCGCATTCCACCTGGATGTGGTGCACCTAAGGACCCTTAAATAAATACCGAGGTAAAAACCCTTTTTCCCCTCTAAAGGTGTTTGGCTTTTGATTTTAAGACCAGGAAAAGGCAACACTACCATTTTCATCCCAAAACAGCAGGAGCTGAGCAAGATAGATGGGCTCTCTTGAGAGCAAACAAACCAGTAGCTACTCATAAATTAAAAATAAGGATGTAGTGGCCAAGACAAGTAAAACTCGCTTCATCACTGAAACTTTAATTTCTTGAACCAGTCCTTTGTTACAGTCTCTTGGGAGGAATATCATCATTACTGAAGAAAAAGATTTTGTTGGGGTTTTCAACATTTTTTCACCCTTTGATTTAACATTTCAACTACTAACTTAAAAGCTGTGAAAGAATCACAGAATCACAGAGTCATTTCTGTATTTACGTACTCGTGAGTTATAAGTGTGGGCTCTGCTCATAGACTGAGAGATGAAGAATTTTATAAATGCAGATGGTGTAGCACAATAAAATATGAACTTTAGCACATACCTTAATACATTAGTTATGTATTACATCTATCATTAATGCATTTAGTACATTAATATATTAAATTGTATTAACCAGGATAACAATAACTTGGTGCAGTTCTTCATATAACTGATTACTTAAAACTCTGGATGACCCTATTAATTTGGATTAGATGTCATCCATGGGTGTCTGTACATGCAAGGTAGGGTGGAGGAAATCCATTCTGAAGACAGAAATAGCCTTTACTTAAATGCAGATTGTGTGACTATTGTCTGATGCTGTGTATTAAGTACTGTTTTTCTGTTCCGTCACATTTTTACCCCCATTCTCTATAAGCTGCACAGATGAACAGCAAACGGTGACATTGCTCTGCTCTGCTAATCATAGAAATGCATGTTTCTGCACTGTGTTTTGGGCAAGTATTTTATGTAGCAATGTTTTTAATTCTTCCAGTAAAGACCAGATTATTTAATAAGAAATCAAATATTTTCTGGGGTAGCGTTTAAAAGCAGAAAATGCATTTAAGCAAAGATTTGCTCTGCCCTGCTAAAATCTTTCACCTAGTTATGGATGTTTAACCTTCACATCCCCAGACAATGAGGAGATGTCTTGTGATGTGTTTTATGCTTTGTGCTCTCTGACTCCTTGGTTAACACTGTTAAACTTCCAACAAAAATGTATAAATATTAATGAAAGCCCATGTTAGGGTCTGTTTGGGCTGTCTGCCAGTTTATCTATCTAGCTGGCAATAGAAAAAGTATCTGTCTGGCCTTTTGGATCAATCAATATTTAAGAATCTTATGCAAACTGGAAAATTTTCAACAGGAAAATAAACACCTAATTCCAAGGCAAAGATCTGCAACCTGTCAGAGAGCGCCTTTAACTCCCAGTGGGAATACACCTGCTCTTGTGTACTGACCCCTTATCTTTGCTTCAGCTACCCAGCCAACCCACCAGAAAAGCTCAAGACTCCTGCAATCTTACTTATTGGCATAACTATCATGATGTAATTTTGGGGTTTGTTTTGGTTTGATTTTTTTAACTGGAATTTTGCTCAGGCTTAATTTTGTTTTGCTTTTTGAGTAGTTCTGGGAAATAGAAAGGTGGGAAAATCCATCCCTTGGTGGCTGCTTTGAAATGTTGTCTCCTTTTTTAGTTTTATATTCTTAAAAAAACACCAACAAAATCCCAAAATGTCCTGTTTATGGTTTCTTCTGCCTTCAAGAATTCCTAAACGACATGGTTTCTTGACTGATCGATAGCAAGAATTCAGTTCGTACACCCAAAGTAAGACAATTTTTAAATCTCATCTTCGATTCCTCTAATGAAATAATTTTTCAGAGTGGTTTTGACAGTGCTGATGTGTGCTGCTGTCAGCTTCCTGCAGCAGCTCAGTGGCAGTGTCTAGAACTGATGCAGTATTTCCGTGCCATCACAGCCATTCCTCACTTATCGCTGTGGCAGCTTGAATGAAAAATAGACACACAATAACAGCCCTGTCAAGTGATAACCTTTGCCTTCAGTGAAATCGTAGCATCAGTTGGTCAAGATTCTTCGCTGGCTGAGTGTTTTGAGTACTGACCTCTGGAATTCTCCTCCACAGGGGTGTGAGACATTGATTACCATGTGTCAGGTAGCAAAGGAGGCTTAGGTTGGCTTTTCCTCAGCTGGGCTAATCATGTTTTCTTCAGAGAATAACTACAGAGTAAATTATCTTTTTCCTGAAGTCTAAGAAAAATGTTGCATTAACTCCAGTGAGGGCCACGTGAGTAGTTAGAATGAAATCCTAAAATGCTTTGTAAAAATTAAAGTATTTTTAAGATATTTGAGCTTCCTAGAAGCTTGCTACTTTTTAGTCTTTTTTTGTTTTGGTCTGGTTTTTTTAGCTGTGTCAAGTGAACTAACTGGTCACAGAGTGAGGAACAGTTCTGCAGTTGTATCGGGCTTGTTCACCGTGCTTGCATCCCCTGTCAGCTGTGGGCCAAATGCCAAAATCTTAGACTCACACGTGTAGAATTGGAGAAAATAGATTAGTCTGCAGAGTCTGCACTGATAGCTAGGTTGGAATAAGCAAATATTCACTGAGCAGCAAACTAACGAGGCTTGGTTTCCTACAGATTTGTGCCATGTGAAAGCTTTTCCAGCTTTCATAGAGCATCAGGCACATGAATAATATATGTGTTCATACCGCAGCCTCTCCCTTAGTATTCTATTAGAGACAGTAAGAAAAGCTCTCTTCTCATCCATTTCTCCTCTTGGGATATAGTTATACATGAGGCCCCCTGCTCTTCTACCACACTGATTTCAAATCAGTCAGTGTATTCAGAGCTTGGTGGCTTGTGCACAAACCCCAATACAGAAAGAACGTTTAAACACCATAACCTTGGGAAACTATACTATAAACTTAGTGTGGCTATGAAAAACGAGGGAGGTTTAGACTGGATGTTAGGGAAAAGTCTCACTGAAAGCATTGTCAAACATTGGCACAAGCTTCCCAGGAAAGTGGTGGAGTCACTGTCTCTGGAGGGATTTCAAAGACAGATGTGACACTTGGGGACATGGTTTAGTGGTGGCCTTGGCAGTGCTGGGTTAACAGTTGGACTTTATGATTTTAGAGGGCTTTGAGTCTCTAATTGTGTTCTTTGTTGAAGTGTTGTAGAATGGGAGATCTGCAGTCCCAGCACAAGGTCTCTGGAGCTCAGATCACAGGATTTTAAGCTGTGATAGGTGGACTGAAGAGCTGCAACAAAGTGCCCAAGTAAAACTAAGGTTTTCAAGTCACTCCTGGTGTTTCCCCTGAAATAATGGACCTACTTAAAAGGTTTTCTTCCTTCTTTGTTAGTTTACGGCAATGCAATTCTCCCACATCTCAAGAACCTTTCTTACCCACACATCATCTCTCTTCTCAGCATCCTGCAGAATAACCTTCAGAAGCAGCCACTCTCTGCAAATTGTATATTACAGCTCTCTGAGCTGTTGAGTGGACTGAGAATGGCTTTGGTTCCAAGGAGTTAGAGGAATTAGAACCAGCAAAAGCACCTTTATCTATGCAGCTGACAATGCATATTGTTTCACTCTTTGGATCAACTATATCATGTTTTATGTTTCTACCACTATTACTTTGGTACCATAATTGCCTTCCATGAGTCTTCACTCTGGTGTTATTAATGGCTATCATATTGGCAAGTTAATTTGGATACAGTTATTTCCTTCTTCTAATACAAACAAGATTTGATTAATGAGAAACATTAGGAATATACAATGGGCCCATTATTGCAGTTGTGTGTTTGCCAGCGTGTATTGATGGCTGGAAGAGGCATTGTTTTTTTTTTTTGCTCATGCATGCATTTATTTTACTTGCATTCAGTATTTTAAATAACGGAAAATTGCTAAAGTAGGAAAGCAGCAGTAAAAAAAAGTGTTTAGAGCTGGTGATTAAGTCATGTGAGTCTGTTACACTCCAAGGTGTGTGCAGTGAATATGGACACCATGAGAAAGCCTGGTTATTTCCATGGTGTTTTGGAAGTTCAGTCTTGTTCCTTTTCTGAATTTGTGCCAATGTCAGTGATGGAATATTGTTGTGCTAATGCTAACACTCACTGGTACCTCCTGGGTTGAAAAGGTATCAATGACAACATTAATATAAGTACAGAAATAGTTGTCCTGCCTGTTTATGGAAAGCCTGAATTATGAGAAAAAAATGAGTTGTTTATATCAAGGAGGCTATCTGGAGCTGGAGCTGTAATCTTTCCAGTTCAGCCCATTCCTCTACCTTCATAGCTTTCTGACAGTTAAATCAAACTGCACCACATTTATTCTTGGTCTCTGCCCAACCTTCCTCCCACCCCCAGATATTGGGGTTTGATTTGTAGGAGAAGGTGAGATATGCAGAAATCCTCCTGTGGAAATACTTCAAGCTTTTTTTTTTTCTCCTGAACAGTAACATTGCTAACTTTGAATCTTGGCATAAAAATTGTCCTTATGCTTTCAGAGGAGAGAAGGTAAGAATAGGCACTCGTGATATCCCTTTCCAGTGTTCCTGGTTGGAATCTTCAATAATTTTAGGAGTCTAATGAGGACTTGGCCCTTTACAGCACCATGACATGCTCTCACTCAGCAAGCAGTGAACAAACCATTATAAACACTAGGCAAAATAAAGAGCTGTGACTACGGAAAGTGGCAGGGATTCAAGGAATGCCACATCCTTGTGAATTTTATGTACACCACGTAGTCTTAAAGGTAGAACGATGATATTGTGACCCTTTCCGCCGTGAATATAGGGATATTGCAATATATGCTGGTAGCTATCGCTCAATAGCCAAGCTGAGTGAGAATATGAGGATCAAAGGTCCCTTTTCAGGAACACTTTCCAGAGTCTGCATGGTCGTTCCAGTATGTTCTCTGCAGCACCAAGGCATGAGTAGAATCAAATGTGCAGAGAAGATTAATAATATATATGTAAATTCTAGACAGTGTGTGACTTCATGATGTGTTAAGGAGAATTAGAGAGAAATGCAGACTATCAATTTCCTTGGTGTCTTCTGGCCAGTGACTGTAGTTTACCGGTGCTTTGTACAGTTTGAACAGCCAGGTTGTTCTGATGAGTTTCGCCCTTTAAGTATATGGAAGTATTGTGCTGGATGCTATTTTCTATGCAATAGTGAATTCTTGTTCATTTTAATTCAAAACATAGTTTTAAGCAAAGAAAACACTGTTGTGATTTCTATCCTCTCAGATGGAGAGGGAGCTGAATTCTTCTCTTTGTCCTTCTTGCTCTCCTCAGAGGTTTTGCAGAGGGCTCTGAGATCACATCTTGGATGTATCCTTATAGCAAATTACAGAAATGCCTCTGTGCCTTGAAAAGTACTGAGAGTAGCTCAGTACTGCTCAGTGCTGCCTGGGCTTGAGCGATTCTCAGCATCCTCAAAGGAGATCCACTTGATGGATAGGAATGGGAGGCAGAGAGAGTTATCCCACCCAAAATTTTAATCAGCGCAGTTCCTGATCCAGGAGTACTCAGTTGTGTGAGTGCTTGTGCTGAGACAGTGGAGAACTGGTACAGGGAAAAACAATGACAAAGAGAGTGGAGCTGGTTTTTTCCAGCCTATGCCACGTTCAGGCAGCTGTGAAAATGTGTCCTGCCAGTAAGGAAGCAAGTGTTGCCATTCCTTCCCAATGCAATGTGATCTTGCAATGTCTTCAGGCCCATTCCTTGTATGTTAGATGGTACCCCCAGCTCTGAAGGAAGTAAATGGAATACAGCAGCAAAGCTCTAACATACAGCTTTTAGAAGCACAAAGCATCGGGAATAAAGATGGAGGATTTATTCCAAAAGTTACAGCGTATGGTTAATCCATTTCACCTCTGATGTTATGCAGGAATTAGGCTGTCAGTTTTGGCTAATCTGTGGAGGTATTGATATTATGAGCATCATTCTGCTGTCTCAGTACTTACGTATCTGTTGTATATTGGGGAAGAAGCATCTCTAATTTAATTAGTTCAATTTATGGCATGAATGAGTGTAGGAATTATTATACAGTGGATGCTTACTTAAGAGAGACTTAATTATTCATTTCTACATTTGGGTAACAGTAATGTTGCCTCACCAGAAATACGTTCCTGTTAAGCTTATAAGTATTAGTTTCTTCCACTGAGCTGTATAAAAGTCTGAGTATAAAAGTCTGATGAAAGAAAAATCTGGTGCAGACACAGTAAATTACTCTGCTCCCACCTCACACTGAGTTTAGAAATGATTAATGTGCTATAGATTTCTATAGCAGGTCAGAAGATGCAAAGGAAACGATCCCCTAATTCTCACCAGGACACAACAGCTCTAGTGTTTAATATGTTCATCCATGCTTTGTCTGTCTCAAGGATACGAATTTAGAAGCCAAAAAGACATTTATCTTTTTTCTGTGTAGAGAAGGGAGAGGATGACAATTAAATTACATAATGAAAGCCTAAGCCTCTGCAATTTGTATTTGATCTAAAAACAACTATTATCTAAGAAAAATGGATCAAATTCTAGTTTTGGTGATGTCGTTACTACCCTGCAGTGTTAACTAGAAAGCATGAGTGTGACTGAAGAACCTTTTTCTGTGTTTGTTTCATTGGGTGTCTACAACTTAATGTTACTGATTAAGAGAAAATCCTGAGAATTAAATGGGTGGTTATTGGGATGAAGAGACTGTTTTCTCCACACTTTAATTCATGAATCCTCTCTCCTGCTGTGTTGTGTGTGTTGTGGCAGGAGTTTCCATAAGAAGTTGCTTAGATAGCCTAGATTTTGAAGCAGCATTAACTTGTCACTTCTAGATTAATGTGCTTCACTTCAGGACATACCTGGGACATGTCCTGTCATGGGAGAACTGGAAGTGTTCTTGCGCCTGTGTGGCAGTGCTTCCACAGCAAACTGACACTTCTGTTCTTGTTGGGGCTTTTCTTTCTTCTACAAAGTGATTGTCTATAGGGGAAGTTGGTGTTCTGTAAGAACATCACAAAACCTCTGAGGTAGGTTATTCTGGTAAGAACAGCTGGGTGGGTTTTCCTGAACGATTAGTTATGTCGTATGCAGACAGGACTTCAGTTCAGTTGACAGACAGCTCCAAATGTGCTTTTGTACATATTAGAGGAAACAATAACTGGTCTTTTCTCAAAATACCAAAGCTTTGTTTCTCAAGCCAAGATATATTAGGTTATCCAGGTAGATGTCATTTGTGCAGTTTTGTTGAAATGGTGTAAATTCTATGTCAGTCACTGCCCCTGGAACATGATCTTCCCTCTGTTAGCAATGATCCCACTCCCCATGCCCAACTTGAATCAGGCATGAGCAAAAGTCTGAAAGCGAAATAAAGCTGTGTGTAAAGCATAACAGAACTCAAATAACAAGGAAAACTGAAGTGGACTCAGCTTGAAAACCATTTCAAGGAGAATGGAGGACCCATTTGCAAAAGCTATTTACAAACAGCTCACTTGCTCACACATTCAAGCCCAGTCCGTGGCCAGGCTACAGCAAAGCAGTGAATCTCCAGAGCTTCTGAGCTGTGTGTCCATATCTGTGCTCGAGAGAGCTCCCACATCAGTATTGATGGTGCTGCCTGTTCCAAAATGCCCTGTGTATGTCACAGGTCTGTGCCAGTCCCATCAGCCAATATTGGATACAGGGTGAGTGCCAGAGCTCAGTGGCCTGACTGTGGGAGAGAACTGTTAGTTTCTCTCAAATCTTTTCTACAAAAGAAAGACATTTTCCTTGACCAATACATGTTATAGTTAAGGTTTCATTTTATCAGAAGATGCCCTTTTGTTATTTTTTTCCAAAAAAACCCCACCCCCACAAACCCAGATTTTTATGCGCTCTATTTTACATGTCTAGTTTTATTCAAACAATAAGTATAATGTTGCAAACAACAAAGCTAAGAGAAATGCAGAACATATCAAAAGTATATACCTGGGAGATATAATCTACTAGCCTATTTTTTCTTTCTTTCTTTTTTGCTTTATACTAAAGGAAAAGATTTGTCCCTAAAAAATATTTTTGCACCACTTCATGGTGAACTCGGACACCTCGGAGTCACTACATAGAAACAGCCTCAGTTCACATACTTTCAAGGTTTAGTCACCTCTCCTCATCTGGATGTCATAATTTCAGCAAATCTGTTCTGCAGGAATATTTAGCTGCTTCTTGAGCACCGCAGCACAATATATTCACTGTTCTGTCCTGGTTTATTTAATTTAAACAAATTCTCTTTTCTTGCTTATGATAGGCTAGTCATCATCAGAAGTTATCTCTGACGTTTGTTGATCAAGAGTGGATGCTCCAGAGGAAAGGGAACGTGATGGTGTCACATTATTTTTGTTGGGGAATATATGTTTTAGTTGTTATCGGATGTGATACTCAGGGTTCTTTTAGGATCTAGTCATTCACTTTGCCGTACCAGATGATAAAGCCAAATAAATATCTTTAAAAAAATAAAAATAAATAGCCTTTTTCTTTCCCTTTTTCCAGTGTTCCTCTCAGTAGCAGACAGCAAGCAATTGAAATGAGTTGAGTTTATGGATGGCTGCAGAGGCTGTCTCCATTCCCACCCTGTACATATCCATCAGCCACTCTGCAGCATTTTCCTGCAGCAGCAGGGGAACAGACAATCAGCCCCATCCCAGTGGAGTGCTCTGATGGGATGGAGAGACTGGGCTGTGGCTTTGTGTAGGCTTGGAAATGCACTGGAAAGAGAAGCCTGCTTCGAACTTGAGCAGTTAGAGGCATTTTATGGGAATAACCACCCCCAGCAAACACACATATTAAAACCCTTGGAGGTTTTAGAGTGAAAGGAAATGTGCTATCTTAATTTTTGGTTGTTCTTTAAGGGAAAAATTGCTTATTGAAAAAAACTGAGTACCCATTAAAAAATTTTCGGACTCTGCCTTACTTAATCAGACTTCCTTACATCATAGCAACTGAATTTAGAATACAGTCAAACATAAAAAAAAAAATGTATTTTTTCACCTCTAAATCACTTTCAAGAGCAGAATCAATCATCATGCCACTCCACAGCTCCAGTTGCTAAAGGGAATATTGCAGTAAACAAGCAATGTTAAGAGCTTGCTTAGCATACAAAAGTGTAGGTCATCACACTTCAAATGGAAGAAAATGGTTTTAAGTAGAATCGGGTATTTTGTGTGTTTATATGAATTTGACACAGGAGATGAGAGGTCCCCAGGCCATCCCCCAGATTCTCTCTGAAGTTATTTTGACTGATGAGCTGAAATAAAAAATGTTGATATATAAGGCAGCAAGTATAGCGTGATTCTTGCCTTGGAAGAATTTTTCTGTCGGTTGTACATCCAGCCCTGTTCTATCCCTCTTCCATTTTGGGCTTTTTATTTTGCTATGCATTCCAGAAAAGCTAAGCATGCTCTGTGACAGCCAGGTGAATATATATGATGTATATAAATAAAACAAATATTTTAGCTATTAATCTTCTGAGCTGCAGAGGTACCTGTAGTAGCCCAGTGCTCAGAGCTGGCTCAGAGCACTGTGCTCCAAAGACCCAAGCAAGTTTTGACATTTTAAGAGAGATACTGAGAAAAAACAAGGGTCACCTCTGGGATTTGAAGGGTATTTTGGGGTGTTACGATTTATCAGCATTTGGATTTGATAATCTCAGCTGCTAAAACTTGACTAGGTCACTTTTGGAGGGGATTAGCTGCTCCTGAAGGACTGTTGCCCAAGTGCAAGCCTGGAAAAGGAGGAGGTATTTTTAAATGCTTGAGGAGAGAGCTGGAAAAGTGACTGTCAGAAGCAAGAAAGCTGTTCATGTAGGAAAGAGAACGGTCTGGTCAGCCATGTGTGGAGAACAGTCAAGTAAATCAGGCAGAGGAGGAGCAGACAGAGCACAGGGCATGTAGATGAGTTAGGGAATAAACAAAGACCAGCTGCTGCCTTTTGGGGAAAATGATCGGTTTTGACTGTGGCAAAGCTACCTTTGAAGCTCACCATGCCATCTGTGGAAAAATAAGTCTCGAGATCAGAGTTGTGTGAACAGCCTGTAAAACCGTGTAGCCAAAAAAATCTGGATAAGAGATCAGAGACCTTTCTTCTTCATTGCATTCCTCAGTGCTCTCGCTTCACTTGCCCTTGGGGCCAGCAGAGCCCAGCCCAAGCTGCCTAGGAGGCCTGGAGATGTGCCCTGGGGCAGGGCTGTGTGTGATTGTCCACATCTGAAGTGCTTTCTGCAAAGCAGCAGTGGAGCAAAGTGCCTTTGCAACCTTCACTATCAAAGAAGAGAAACCTGACTGCTTAAATAACACATAGGAAGCAACTGTGGATTAGAAGCACTTGGAGCGTTTCTTCTTAGTGAAGTGGAAATTTTAATCCATTAAATGAAAAATATACAATGTTATTGCCTGGCTAGAATGGACTGCAACTAGATTCAGATATAATCAGTGTGGAAATGCTGAAATTGTTGTAAACGGAGAAGGTTATTATGTTTTAAGCTTACTGACAGTAAGTTGTTGAGGTAGGTCTGGGGGATGTGTTGTAGCAAATGTCCAGCTTTCTAGGGATAAATTCTTCAGCTCAGTTTTCACAGAACCATTGGATGATTAAAACTTCAAGCAAATAAACTGCAGTCTAGTTTGACTTGCTCTAGAAACTGACGTTGTCTGGCTTTGAAATATAAAGTAAGAAGCAATCCATTGTCTAGTTGAGAGTACTATAGGTACAAAGAAGTAAATAATATCAGAATACCAAAAAATGTGTGAAGAATCTGGAAGTGGCAGGATGATGAAGAAAGGCAAGTTTGTGTCAGCACCCCCTAAATAATAAATTTTCGGGAAATTCCATCACATTTTCTTTTATTGTAAAGACAAATAAGAAATAACATGTAACTTTGTTTTACTCTACAGCATCAGCAAGTCAAGAATTGCTGGTTTTGCCACTGCTGTTGCTGCAGATGACAGAAACAAATCTATTATGTTTAAGCATAGGAAGAAGCTGTAAATTCTCAGCCATGATTATCCATTATATATATAGAAAGAAATTAGGTGTTATTTCTTCAGTCTGTATTCTGCTCTCATTTTTGTCACTTTTGCATCTGTACAAATCTGTTAATTTCAGTTCACATACTCCTGGTTTATATAATCTGTCCCAGAAAGTGCAAAGTAAACAGAGAGAAATAGGTAATTAAAGATATCAAGGACATTTAGGAGAGAGAAACTCTAGTGACAATCCATCAAATGCTTTGGGACAGACGGTGAAAAATCATGGTATCTCAATGACAGCCAGAACTGAAATAGAGAGCAGAATAGGAGTTGTTTTTCTAACATAAAGAATTGCCGGAGTGAAAGGTAGTGAGAATACATTGGTGATGCTGATTGCAGAAAGCCAATCAGCCAGGCTAAGCTCATAAAAAGAGGAAATAAAGAAATTGGGTGCATATCCTGAAGAACAAGTTACAAATATTTGAGTGAAAAAAGGAAAGAGACAGAATGTAAACTGTCTTTTACTAAGAAATGTAACACGGGTGGCTGAAAGCCAGTATGATGTTAAGAGAAATTTAACAGATCAGTGAGAGCAAAGGAGGTTTAGTCTGATTGAATGCAAAACTAAGAAGAAAAGATAGAAGAAATGCAAGTAATGAGAAATCCTTTAGGTAGTTGCATACTAAAGTTGAAGCAATAAGCACAGAAAAAAAGCAACTGCTAACAGTCTTCGGTAAACACTCCTTTTGTTGCTGGAATTATCAGCAGTCACAGAGGAATCTTTGCAGTGTTTGTAAACCACAGAACCATTGAACCCTGCGGAAAGAAATAAAAGATGTACAGATAATTGTGCAGTTCTCTTTAATGTCAATGCAAACCTTCAGGAGAAAAGCTGTAGAACTGAAGTTGCACTCAGAAGATACTGAAGGTCTTAAAATCCAGAATTATGAAAAATTTTGATTAATGAATTTTTGCTTCCCCACCTTATTTTGAAATGTTGATAATTTTTTTTGAGGCACGAATGTGAAATTAAGCAAACAGAACTAGATACAAGAAGCTGTAAACCAGTCACTGGAGGCAGTCTTAAAGAAAGCAAAGGGCTGCAGTTGAGAGTGTAATTGCACAGATATGGCCAGGACAGCACACTACAGGGTCACAGCTTACAGTGGCAAAGAGTCAGACAGAATATTGAATATGGTTATTTGAAGTTCTAAATATATTGATTTAGTGTGGGTTTTTCAAAAATCAAGGCTCCATTTTTTTTACCCTTTTTAGAGATACAGAGAAGAGGGGATTCTGCTGAGCCAAAACACAGCCAAATAAAGCAGTGCTGTTTCCTTCAGGGACGCTGGTGTGGGGTGTATGTTTATTCATCCTTCTGAGCAGATGTGAGGTTCGTTGTGGCCATTTTCTTCAAGCTCTTCATGGCTCTTGTCATGATTAATGACACTTGATTTTTGAAAGGATAGTTACCGATGTGTAATGGTGCCTTCCAGCAAATTTCAGGATCTACCAGCCTGTCTCAGGGGTGAACTATAGATGTAATCTCAGAAGAGGGTCTGCTATAAGGAAAAAAATGATTAAAAAGTGCAGAATATGGTCTGCTGGAAGATGGCTCTCGTAGTTCCTGCTTGCCCTTTTGCTACTGCGTTGTACTTCACTTTCTGGATTCATCTCACACTGGGTCAGACTTTCCCCTCACTTTCTCTTCAGTCAGTATTATTTCTCATCCCACAGCAGTTCAGCTCAGATGATCTAGATTTAACCATCCTCTATTTAATCAGGATCTGTTTTAGTTCTTGAAGGTCTTGAAGTAGTGTGCAGTGAGCACAGGGCATTTCTTCATTAGCGTTTTAGTTTCCATCCCAGTCTACCTCAGAAGCAAACCTCCCAGTGAGTCACTGCACTCCCCGCATTGCAGAGCACATGAAATGGATTCTTTACTGATGAAAGGAGAAAACAAGATGTGTTTGGAGGTATGTGAACCTAATAGTCAAGAGACCAGTGCAGGGGATCAGGGTGGAGTGAGTCTCCTGCAAAGTGTGGACTTAATGAGCAGAGCAGATGTTGGATCCTCAGCATGAATTAACCCGTTCTGCAAATCCAGTCCCCAGGCACCCTGCTCGTGTTGATGGAGGTGTCAGAATCTGCACTGTAGGAGCCTTATTGTGTATCTGCTTTCCTTCCATGAGATACAGCTGCAAACCTGCCTGTCCAAATTGCCACTGCTGAAGGGTCTGGTCCTTCCTCTCTCACGTAAGTGCTTCTCAGGCATCAGATGTTCTCAATCCTCTGTTAAGAAGCGATACATTAAACCATAATTTGTATTTTATTAACTGATTGCAGGATTCTGACATGAAAACAAGCGCATGCTGTTTCCTTTAAACATGCACTGTGACAACCTCAGTGTCTCAGTGTGGTTAACCATAATTTTCTGAGGACTAGACAAACTGGAGTGTAATATAGGGCAGATTTTTTCAGTCCTTCAGCTAATATTAAAATTCTCTAGGATATTTTTCATTCATCTGGATTATTTGCTCTTGAATTCAGGTTGCAGTTGTCCTCACAAAAATTTCTCAAAATACTTGGGTGAAAATGAGTTCACCTCTGTTGAAATATTCCTCCAGCTCATATTCTGTTTGACTGAGCTGACAAATGGCTTGACAGCCTTCTTGGAATCTGCCAAAATACAGTGTCAAGAATGACAATGTCATGCAAGGTAATAATCTAAATGAATGTTGCTGCAGCTGAGCAGTCATTCCTGACTCTCTGTAATTCAGTTAGAACGAGGCAAGTCCCCAGATGTTTGTTTCTTAGCAATGGGAAAAGTTTGGTTTGTGTTTCCCTTTTAACACATGATTATAATTCATATTTCATGGTTAGCTTACAACAGATTTAACACATTTCAAATTATTCCTTAAATAATGGTGCTTTATGAATCTGTTCAAACTCCATTGAAGCAAGTGCTACTGTTATTTAGTTTCTCAGAAATCTGAAACGTGCATGAATTAGAAGTTTCAGAGTGTTTGTGGAGATAAATTTAATCTTGTGGAGTATGGAATGTTAGTGGGTTTGAAGTGTCATTTCCAATTTGAGCTGTCTGAGAGAACCTACAAGTAGACATTACAGCTTTAATGTAAAAATTATCTTCTCTGCCTTACTAAAACTTGTGTCTTAATTCCATCAATATTTGATTGACACTGTATTATCACAGAATCACAGAATAGTTTGTGTTGGAAGAGACCTTAGAGATCATCTCATCTCAACTCTCCCATGAGCAGGGCCACCTTCCACTAGACCAGGTTGTACAAAGCCCCATCCAACCTGGCCTTGAACACTTCCAGGGATGGGGCAGCCACAGCTTCTCTAAATTGCCAGGCAATTTAGTGTTCTAAATCTTGTAGTGCATTTTTTCAGATCCTCAGCACATTTATTTAATTCCATATCCTGTAGTTGCAGCTGCTCTCTAAGGTACACATTTCCTTTGATTTTATATCTCTAAGGTTTGGAGATTAGTTACACTGCGAGTTTGAACTATTTTCTCAGTTGTTAGAATTAAATAGCTAGTTGTACTAGACCTCAGGTGTAAAATTACAGCTGATCAAAATGCAAATGTTCTCTTTTTCTTAAAGGATTCTCTGTGACCTTCTGTACTCTTCAGATATCTGTCAATGCTGGCTTTTTCAGGTTCTATTCTTTGTTAAAATGCTGTTTTGATTTTCTTTAGACCCATTTCATGATTTAATCCCTTTAAGAGTGAGCAACTATAGTGTCTAGAGATCAGGAGCAGACTTCTATTTACAGCTGAACAGTTCAAAAAGTTTGAGATCTGGGAGCTCTGTATTCTCTTGAGCCACAGGCATTTGGTTAGAAGGTTCCTGAAGCTGGAAAATAAAGTTTTGCTACATCTTTCTTTCCCATGTCATTGTTCACTCCATGCCACACTACATGCTGACCTTCTGTCACTGATGCAGAGGCTCATGTTCTGGCAACCTCAGGAGTCCATTATATCTTCCTGCAGGAGACTCTTTCAGATGTGTCCCCTTGATCCCAGTGCACGCTACTGGAAGAAATGAAAGATCACTTAGTTTTCTCAATTTTATCTGAACTTAGCTTGAATGATGCTTTATCGTCATGATCACAGTTGTAGAAGCCTAATACAAAATATATTTCCTATTTATAATTTATCCTCTTCTAAAGCAGCTCTGAACATGTGTCAGTAATTGATACTGAATGTTGTTTCTGGAGTGTTTACTATGTGAAATTCACTGTGTACACAATTACAAATCTTAAATGATGAATTAAGGGCCAGTGGAAACATAAATAAAAGGATCAAAGTTTCTGAAAACATGTAACACCAGTATATTATGTTTGAACCTTTCTGCTCACCTGTTTGATGTGATTGTGAAACAAAGAGTCCAAGTATAGCAACAAAATGGGGTTTGTTATCAACTTATAGTTGACATTATGAGGTAGTATTTGCAGCAGTACTTTTGGGGTGAGCAGTTCTGGGATTGTGCCTGGGGTATGAGGGGGCACTGTCTCCCTCCCTCCTTGAGGGGAAGATACTGAGATGGAGTAAAATCTTTGTTCGGTAGCACTGGTGTTCCTTTGCAGCCAAGGAGTCCTCCAAGCAAAGAGATGTGTAAATTAGAGCACCTTCTTCCATTGCAAATGCAAGACTTTCATGGCTTAAAATGTTCAGCATGGATCTGAAGTTGCCTTTGGACAGTGTTCTGTGAACTTCTTAAAAACAAATTATGTGCAAATTGAGCAGTCTGGTGCTCTCTTCTGCTAAAATAAGGTAGGGTCAAAGGTAATGGAAATCTTTGTGCTGTGGACACCAACAGCCTTGGCATTTAAATCCCACTGGAGCCGTTACTGCAGTTTAGATATCTGATGCCTAAATCAGAGTATTTTGTTTCTTTGGCCTTTTTAGCTTACTTTTTTTTTGTTATTATTATTGATTGTTTGAGCTAAATCCTTTGAAATATCATTCCAAAAAAGACTGTTTCTCTACAAAATACTATTGCTTCAGCCTGATGGCAAGTAGCAGTCACTGAGGAAAGGTAACTTGTTGTTACTTTACAGCTGTCACAGAAAATTAGTTTCTTAATCTTCAGAAAAATCTTATTTAATCAGAGTAAGAAATTAATGAGGAACTGTCAGTAAAAAAAGTTAGGTTCGTGCATCTCCAGTGATTTTTCACAAAATGGGTGGAGGTAACACAAGTCTGTCAGTAACAAAAAGCGTCATGAAGGACTTTCCTGCATGAAAGGACTTCATTTGTGGATGTCCCATCCCTGAAAGTCTTCAAGGCCAGGTTGGATGGGGCCCTGAGCAACCTCGTCTAGTGAATGGCACCATGGCTTGGAACTGGATGACCTTTAAGGTCCCTTCCAACCCAAATCATTCTGTGACTCTTATGACTGAATCAACCAGCCCCAACTATTATGGACACCTTCATCACATGATAGCTTTTATAAACTGAGCAAGGTACTTAAAATAACCTGCTGGGTATTCAAGTTGTTGGTGACAACCAAAGTGAGGAGCCTTTCCCTGAGAGTGAGCAGCATTTCTGTTTGCAGCAACTGCTGCCAGTTTTTCACTGTTCGCTCCCATTAACCCACCCTCAATTTTGCATAATGATTTTTGATGTAGTGTTCTTTTTTTTTTCCTTAGAATGGATAAAATGTCAGAGACAATTAAGAAAATGATGTTATAAACTGGAATGGAAACTGCACATTTGTAATGGCTCACAGAGTTTCTGATCTAAAATGTGTACAATCCTCTCCCACACTCAGCAGCTGGTTATGTCATGGACTGGTTGCCCATGACTGCTTCTTCCTGATGCAGTTCTAAGAAATTTCAAATATTGACTAAAACTGACTAAAGGACTGCAAAATTGTCCTTTTCAATAGCAGCACGTTTGATTTTACCTTTTGCAAAAGTTTTTCTCAACACTACTTGGACCTAGATTTTCCTTGAAGCTACAAATGATGTACAAAGAAATGCCTGTGTGCTCCCAGGGACAGTGCATTGCTCATAATCCAGTATAATTCATACAGTCTATTTCCAGTCATTAGTTATGCATTTAAATAAGTATTTGTAAGACTTGGGACATTGTAGCTGATTTAATTCTCTCTACAGAGAATTGTGTCCCTAAATATCAGAGTTAGATAAGTTGATTGTATTCAACTGCTGTTTGTTTCCTTGTATGTTTTGACCACTGGGATTTATATATCTAAGTGGAACATCAGTATTTTATGCATAACTTTTATTTTATAACTTTGATATTAGGAGAATTATCACTTTATTTCATAATGAGATTATTCCCATAATGGAAAATTAAAAAAAATTCATATGACTCAGAACAAGTTTCTGAAAACTTCTTGTAAAATAAACCAAGAAATAGCTATGTATTTATTCATTATGCAAATTGTTATTCGCTATAAAGCAGTTCTCATATGTGAAAGCAATGGTAGCGTTAGATTTTTTTTATGTGGGTGTTACTCTCCAGATACAACCCCCAAATGATCAGCTGAAAAGAACCAGTGATTGTGTCAAAAACAGCTCCTGCAGATACGCTGTCAAAGCAACAAGGGTATGGAATGAAGTCACATTACCAATGGCTTTATAACCTTCAAGCCTAATGTGTTTGGCTTTCAAGCTGCCTAAAAACAATTGCTTTCTAAGCATGTAATTTGAGTTTTTGACTGAAAAATTAAGATGTGGCGAGAGTTTAGCAGCTCTCCTTTCAAGGTTTGTTTTCAGTATTACTCCTGTTGAGAATATGATTTATTAACAGTACTATTCTCTCTATAGATAACCTGCAGGGGCCATTCCCCACCAGTATTTGCAATTATAAACTGAGATAAAGGCATGGTGGTTTTGATAAGTGGAAAACAAGCAAATGATCGTGTGAGAAAGCATTAGGCCAGGTTGTGACCTATGAATCTTCATTTCACATGGTGGGCACTTCTGTTATTTTTGTGCATTAGTTGGAACCTTGTAAGGCTCACCAGAGGCGGTGAGTTAACCTGGCTATCCAGCTAGGAATTCATGCCTAGCGTTAGTTCAGAGACTAGAAATAATGCTGCTTTAAGGAATTCCACCTGGAAAGAGAGGGAATATATTTTTGTTATCTCAGGCTGTTCTTCTTCCTTCCTGTCTGACTGGGTGCTGCTCAGTTTGGGAAAGTGGGAGTTGACAGTTCCCATTCCAGTGTTCAGTCTGGCCTTGGAGCTGTGGCACTGCACAGCACATCCAGCCCAGCAGGGATCAGTGAGTCCATCCCTTGTTGCCTTTCTAGCCTTGCAAGAGCTGTCCAGCCTGCAGCATAACCTGCTGGCACTGGTGGGACACACTGAAGTGTGAAAAGCTTTATGGACGCGAAGTTAGAGAGAATTATTTAATGCAAGCAGGGTAACAGGCTCTTTAGCACATGCTAATGAGGGGAAGAGCTCGGGCAGAAGTGAATTGTAGTTCTAAAGTTAGTCTGCCAAAAGGAAGAGCAAAGAATAATAAAAGCAAGTCACTTTTTCCCTGCCAGCACCCCAGTTTTAGATATTTCAGCACAGGCCAGTACAGACAGTTGTGTGATTGTCCCAGCCACCCAAATATATCAGCTCTGTCAGCCATGTGTGCTGGAACAGGGCTGTGCTCCAGCAGCTCTGGCTCACAGCTGGCCCTCATTCATCCTACTTGGAGCATAAGCAGCGAAAATGAGCATCTGTTTGCCCTCACCATTGTAGGCATACACTCTGGCTTCATTCTTTTGGAAAAACAAAGAGTGGTTCGGAGTTTTTTAAGAAATATTTTTAATTCTTACTATATTTATCTTTTTACAAAAAACCCCAAACAAACAAACCTCAAAAAACCCAAAACCAAAGCAAAACAAAAAAAACAACCAACCAACCAAAAAAACACCAAAAAAACAAAAAAACCCCCAACCAAACCAAAACTCCAACCAAAACAACCAACTGCAAAACTGAAGAGAGCAACTGGAAGATTTCTGTGTAAAAGCTCATGTGATTGAGTTGTAAAGAATGACAGTTCTTATTCTAGCTGATATGGGATCAAGGGTAAGGAATATATTTATTGTTTTCCAAATATTTTAATTTAATTTTTAAATTTTTTGCCACCCCGATGAATGATTGTGAGTGTGGGTAAGAAAAGTCTATGCTGAAAGTTTCACCTGCCACTTTCTCAGTATTGCTCATGGAAACTTCTGGAAAAGTCTTTCAGCAAAACAAGAGTAGCAAATCTTCTTTGCTAATATAGCATAAAAAACCCCCAACCAACCAAAAATACCTTTTAATTTTTGAGAATAAGAAACCCAGTAACATTCTGGGCCTATAATATGGCCAGAAGAAGTTGTTTTTGCACATTAGTGGTAGCTGAGCAAAAGTCTGTGTACTGAGAATTTGAGTCTTATGAGAATCTGAGATTGTAAGATATGGTCGAGGATCTTTTCAATTCTATACACATCTGAGGACTCATTGGGAAATGTATTTAGGAATTTTATACTGTTATTATTAAACCACTGTTAATGTACTTGCCATTATCTATTAATCCAATGTAAATGGTTATACTTCTATCAATTCGTTATATTTTTATTGACGACTTAGCATTCTAGGCAGATTCTGACATCTTCAGACTTTTCATTACATGTGGCACTGCTTCCTTCTGCCATGGATTCTCTCAGTGTCACCACTTAATGCTGGGAGCTCTTTCAGTAAACCCAGATATTCCTGGCCTTTCTGGGATATTTCTCACCAAACTTAAAGCTTTCCCATACAAAATTTAAAACTAAACATCTCCAGCACCAGCATTAGTGATTCCCTAAGCCAAAGTATCCTGTTTGGATGCAGTTCTCTGATTCCTGGGAGAGAGAGCACAGAGTTGGTTAGAGATGTCTTAACATAATGACATCTCATTGGGGAGCTTTGTTCACTGAAGTACTCAGTGGGTAAAATACATTCTCTTCCTCTTAAGCAAATAAAAAATAAATAGATAAATAAATAATGTGTAATTTGCTGACACAAGCTCTTTGCTTAAAACAGGCAATAGGCCTCGGGGAGATATTTATGACAGGCTAGATTGACTTTCGCAAGCAGCAGCTGGTGCTTTAACACTGCTTGGTGTTGGGATGATCTTCTACACTGCAAGGTAGAGAGGCAGAAAATGCAGCTGCATCATTCTGGAGCTAATTTTAACAAAAGCAATGAGCTGGTAATTACCACTTTTTCCAGCTGGTCCTTATGAGGGTAAAAGGTTTATTCATAGATGGAAGGTAAAAGAGGGAAATACTAAGCAGGCTGCAAAGCAGCGTTAATAGAAGTCCATCATGGAGGTACTTAGAAATTCAAACTTGTGTTGGCTGGGAGGGGCTAGGAGTGAAGATTACCCCTCAGGGGTCTCTGTCAGTCCTGGGGTTACCCCCTTTGTGTAGGAGGTTCCTCAGGAGGGGTCTGTGATGAGGCTTTCCCGATGAGTCTGCACCTCCCAGGCTCCTCCACTTCTGAGGCATCCTTCCAGGCCTTGGAGAAGCAAACTGAGCTGAGCTGGTTCTGAAAGGTACAAAATCAGGGGAATGTTTTCAGTCAGCATCTCATTTCTGCTGGAGTCATACAAATAAGTTATAGGCTTAATTAATGCAACAAATATAAATATTTATGAACTCATTTAGCTAATGTTTGGCTGTATTTATAAATAAGAGCATCTTGCAAGAGCTTCTTTTTGACAAGTAAATAAAGTAAATGTAGAGAGTGTTTGTGTGTTAAATTATCCACACTTCATTAAATCTTCCAAAATATCAAGTCTTAGGTAGTAACTAAATTCTAAGTGACAAAAGAGTAGGATTAGTGGGAATAACTTTAATGCTTAAATTTCAGGAGAACAAGAAGCTGTTGTTTACTTTCTTAGTTGGTAGGGGAAAAGAAGATAAATGTGTTTGGTTTTGCCATTAATTTCATTTTTTTTAAACTGTATTGTTATTTTAGTGGTAGGAAGGGTGATAGGAGAGGAGAGCAGTCTCATATTAATGTCCTGGTCTTAGGGACAATTTCTATTTGGTGACTTTTCTGAGATGACTAACAGGAAATTGTATTAGACCCGGGTCTACTTCAAGGCTTGATGGTTTTTTGCAAATCAGAACCTGGTCTATGAATTCTCATGAATCCAAGGGTTCTGATGAAGGAGATTTTTGAAAGTTCTGACTGTTACAAACTTTCTGTGAACTGTTAAACTAGTGTTTTTAGCATGCCCTTTGCATACTTAGTTTAAGATACGGTTATTCTCTTGATGGACTTTGTTGATGGCACATCAATCTAAGTTGGCTGGATTTGACACCCACATATTGAATGATAAAGGATCATTTTAGTCTTCTTAAGAAACAACAATTTGTTATGCATGATGTGGCAAAATGGATTTTAGAACATGGTGCTAGTGATGCCAAGGTCACTGGTTTGGTCCTCATGTGGGCCATTCACTTGATGATGAGTTGAACTTGATGATCCTTGTGGGGTCCCTTCCAACTCTATGATTCTGTGAAAATATGATTCCTCTAATCTCTTGATTGCTCAAAGCAACATAATAAAAATGCAGTGAAGAATTGAGGCTTAAGTCTAGCAATTTATATTTGCTTTTAATTTTTTTTTTCATTTGTTATGTTCACAAGTGATTCCTAAGTTAAATTTCCTGAGGGTAAAATCTAGAAGAAGGGTTCCGTGAGGCTAAGTGGTGAATAGATGCAGAACTGAAAAGGCAGCTCCTGTCCCAAGTCTTGCAATTTAGTTGGGGTGGTGGAAGTCACAGGTGAGCTTCTTTCTGTGTGAGGGGCCCCTGAGTTCCCTGCCTTGCCATCTCAGGCTGTTGCCCACCTCAGGCAGGAAACAGAATTTATAAAGGGGGCAGAAACGAATCTTGACAAAGGCCTTACCCCACATGTTGTGAGAAGAGAACAGAGCTCTAGATTTCCTCCAGAATTTCATTGGGCCCAGTTTGACAGGAGTTGAATTTCTTTTCGTGAAATTGAATCTTTAACCTGTGATGTGAGACTCGAAGTCCATAAGGAGCCAGCTGTAGAGGCCAAGCCGACACATCACTTTTATATAACACTGAGTTGAGCTAAGGGACTCAGATCTAGCCTTGGCTTGCAGTATTAGCTCTTCTCTTTTCATGCATGATTTTAGGTGTGCAGAGTCCCTTCAGTTAATTAAAAGATTGCCTTAGTCATATGTAGTCTCTGAGCCATAGGCAAAACCTTCAAAGTGTGAATTCTATGCAAGAAGAAAGATATTTTCAAATATTTGTTCATCAAAAATGTTTCTCAGTTGCTGTCACCTGCTGTATTGAAGTGGCCCTGTGCCTGGTTTTGCATTCCCTTCAAAGTCCATTCAATAAATAGTCTTTAAAGTCAGCTAGGAAACATATTAAATTACGTCTCTCTTATACCAAGTATGTACATATGAGTGTGTGGAAAAACACTTTCTGGTGGTTTTGCCTGCCAAAAGGGAATGAAAAAACCTTTTTTTGTGCTCTACAAGAAAGGAACATGTTAATAGAATGGCATTTGGCTAATAGTGCATCAGATAAAAACTGGGTCATGGCAGCAGAGGTGGAAAGGGCAGAAAAGAAAGAGAAAATTGTTTCATTTGGGGGTGAAGGTCATCTGAAATAAGTGATTTCACATTTAAAAGGCCACTAAGGAGAAAATTGATGAATGTTAACCTAATTTTATATTGCTTTATTTCATTCTTTTTTCTTTTCTCATTTGTAATGCTTACGTTTTCAGGAAGTTGAGGTAGGTTTTTCAATTTTAACTTGTAGATATCCATAGAGTGAATAAAAATATTTACAATATATCATAATTCATTCTATATTTTCAGCTCTTATTATCAACTGTTATTATTGTTATAAATGAATTGCATTGGTACATGTTAATTATTAATGTGTTAATATTGATTCATTAACATGTTAATATGAAAATTGCATTAGTTTCATTTGTTACAGAAGGCATAAGGGATTTTTAGCACATTTAGTATCAGCCCCAGTAGAACGCTCAGAAATGCATAGATTGCTTTCTGTCAGGAAGGTGTTCTACTGAATGGGAAATTTAAATCTCTTTAATCAAGTTGATTTTATTTATATGTATATCTATCTATATGTGCTACTTCTCTGTTGGAAGAAATGATGGTATTCCTTCAGAGACCATCCGAGTTCCACCTTCTAACAAAAGTCATTTGAGGATATTGTTATAAATCTCAGCACCTTCCTGAGTACTGGCACAAGGCCCTGTCTGCTTCTGAGTCAGAGCTTTAGGTGTGTATTTAAATGTGACACAGATTTGTGGCTCAGCCATATCCACAGGGTGAATTTCACCTTTATGGTGCCATAACCCTTCAGTCTCAGTTCTTGCTGGTATGGATGCTGAAGTGAAGCCCTGCTGCTGTATTTTGTGTCCTTATGGCTTAATCCAGGTCCCACCCAGTTGTTACCTCACATCCTCACCCTCCCCACTTACTTTGGTGAATAGGGAGGAGAATTTGGGGGAAAAAAAGGTAAACCTCATGAGTTGTGATAAGAACAGCTTAATAATAATAATAATAAATATGACAAAAAGACAGAGAGATGAATAAACCTTAAGAAAGACAAGTAATGCCCAGTACGATTTTCATCACCTGCTGAGCACTGCCCAGCTGGTCCCCCAGCACTGACCAACCCACCCCAGTTTATATTCTGGCCTTTAAGGTGTGGAATACGCCTTTGGCCAGTTTGGGTCACTTGTCCTGACCATTCTTCCTCCCATCTTCTCTCTTAAGAAACCTGGGAAACTGAAAAGTCTTTAGCTTGGAGTAAACACTCCTCAGCAACAACTAAAACATCAGTGTGTAATCAACATTACTCTCATCCTAGATCAATGCTTTACCAGCTGCTAAGAGGAAAATGAATTCTGTCCCAGCTGAAACCAGGACAGTTGTCCAACTGGGATAAGTTATTTTGAACTGCTATTGTCTGTATTGCTCTAACGTATGTATAGTCATTATTTACTCCTATAAATAATAATGAGGTTTATATATTGAAAATCTCAAAGGTTTTCTGTATTCCACCTTTTAGGGGTTTTTTTCCGTATTTTTTCTTCTGTACTTTCTACGTTATCATACTGTGGTTTCAGGCACATTCTAAAATAAACATAGTTTCAATTTTCAAAATGGAATACTAAACAGGTCTGCATGAAGGAGAAGAGGAGGAATAATAGATCTACAGAAGAGATGGCTGTGTTGTAGGTGTTTTCGTGAGGAAGGTGGATTTTTTGTAAAATATTCCTTTGACACTGAAATTGAGATAAACCCCCTTTCCAATCCTTGTTTCAAAACTGGTTCCATATGCCACCAGCATAAGAAATTCTTGTTGGGAGTTGAATTATTTAACAGTTTCTGATGCTGAAAACCCAGCAGCAAAGCAACACCTTGGAAAAAATGTAAGCAGGCAAAAAAAAGAATATTTTGTTGCTGAAAAAAATTCTGCTATAAAAGATGAAAACCCAACACATTCTGAAAAGTGATTAATGCTTGGTGAATTTAGCAGTACATCATCATCAATTACAAAGCATTGTATAACCATGAGGAGTTTTTGTATTAGCAAACCTGTGGAATTCAAAGTCAAGCCTGCAATTCTATTTCTGGTGCCAAATCCTGTTCTTGTGGGAAAAAACATATGGATACTTTTGATGTATCTGGAATAAATTATGAATAATAATCTTTGCTGTTATTGTGGAACATTATCACTGTCCATGAAGTCAGTATGACACTGAGCACAAATATATTGGTGAAAAAAAAATACATTTCCTACTGCTTGTCATGCAGAATAATTTGATCTAACCCAGTATTTGCCCATGCTTGCCTGTCCCAGAGAAGGCAGAGAAGAGCAGGAGAAGAATCCATGGTTCTCCATGCTGTCCATAGTGTTCAGAAAGGAACATGAGATGCATCTCCTGGTGTTCACTGAGGCTGTGGAGTCCTCCTGTAACAGCCTGTTCTGAACCCATAAAGTCGTGCTGACTTCCAAGTCTCCAAAATATTCCAGGTTAGGGTGATTGGAATCACCCTAGCATGAGAGTACATGAAATACAGTGTACTGGAGATAAATGGTAAACAAAGCCCTATGGAAGAAATAATTTAGGTGTCTTATTCACACTGATGGGATTTTAGTTACCGTCCTGGCAGAAAAAAGAAATCTCGGTGTCATTCTGGACAGCTTGATGGATACACCTCTTTGGTGGCATCCCTCAGGAAATGAATATAGAATACTGGATATATTAGAAAGGAAAAAAAGATTAATATGCAGAAAAATATGACAGTGTTGTAGAAACTTTTTATGCTTCCTCGCCTCAAATAGATTATTCTGTTGTTATCATGTCCTCTCAAAGAGGACACAAGTGAGATACACAAAGTATGCTGAAACTGATACATCAGTTGGGCTTAAGTCCCAGTTCTTCAGCCCTAGGGTTGATGGCACTCTGAAGCAGGGAAGACTTTGCCTTCAGATAAATATTTGCTAAGTACACAGAATACAGATTGATCCAACACATGGAAGAGTTTTCCATTCTTTCTGCAGAGAGATTAGTTTGCAAGAGAATCATTATTTGGCCAGGCACTCTGACAGTCTCTGCCTTCTCCAGTGTAAAATCCAGTGAGAATTGTGTAAAACAGCACCACAACACTCGCAGCACAGTGATCTCTTAACAGCAGATTTCAGAAAATTTTTAAAGTTTAATAGTGGGAACAGTGACAAAAATATTCACTGCAAATGCTCCTGGAAGTTGTTCTACTTTAAGTAATGTTTGCAATGCTGCTCCTGTATTTCTGTACATTCACAACGGTGTGATTTATGTGTGTCCAAATGGATGTGTCTTTGAATTTATTTGCGGGCCTTCTACCCCACCAGCATGGTGTGGACCATGTTACACTATCTGAACAATATGCTCTTTGTTGTCAAAGAGTATAGACTAACATGAAATAATACGGTTATTATAAAATATTTAATAATGGGTGTGCTTTGAAGAGCAAGCCAGAAGAAAAATTCAAGGTGCTGAATCCAAGGACTTTTATTCTTTAATTTCTAACTTGCACTAACTACTCTTTAGGACACAACCTGTTGATAATCTTATATGATTTGAGCTAAAAATGTTAGAACCAAAACACAAGTTGTTTCGTTTGTCTTTTATTTGTGTAAAATTGTACTGAAAATACTGATTGTATTTTTCCTGAGTTTTCTTTTTTTTTAATCCCCATTTAGGATGATTACTTCAGAAACTGGAATCCAAATAAGCCATTTGATCAAGGTAAACTTAGTACACATTTTGTGGCTGTCTTCTGCTATTCTGTGATATCCCCAAATGCTTTATGTCTCTCTTCCTCTGTCTGTCCCATGCATTAGTGGAGAGCTATCTTCGTAGTTACATCTCGTTCCCAATTTAGTCACAGCTTGAGGTGCTTGATGTATAAGAGTTTGACTCATCTTGGTATTTTTTCACCATGTTTTTTAATCCCCATCCATTCCACTTTATATTCAATGATGAAATGTGTGCTCAGAGAGATTCTCTGTAACCATGGATCTTGGTTTAACATGCAATTTAAAACAGGAATCTTCACATTCATTTTCTTTCATGTTAAAGGCTTTGCTAAATTAATGTCATAAATGTAACTGCTGTCTTTCCTAACACTCAAGGGGCCAATTCTTTGAAACCAGCTATAATGTAAGAATTTCAGGGCTGATTTTAAAGGGGAAATAGTGTTGTGTATATGCTGCTGTTTCAGATGCAGGCTCTGTAAATGACATTTTGTACTTTGTCTTGATGAGTTTTTAAGTTATGGCAGTACTTCAAATATTTCCAGGCCAGCCACTAAAATATAGGAAAAAAACAGTAAAAACATTCTAATTGTGTCCAGGACTGGACTGGAAACAATAGCCATACCAGAAAAAAGAAATTCAAAATTACTGAAGTGTTTAGGAAGAAAATACTTACTGGAAGTCTCTGAAGGTGCTTTTGAAAATTTCATTTTACATCTATTTCTATATTTCATTGTCAAACATGTTCCTTGTATTGTCTGTGCCTTGCAGGAGTATCATTGGGGGCTTATACAGGTTAGAGTATAGAGTGTAGATTTTCTGTCTTTAGGGAAATGGAACTTTAGTGTCAAAGGAAAGGCAAAGTTGATGCTTTTGTCAAGACACATATATCCTCAGAGGTTTCCAAAGGCATTAGAGGGATTTAGGATTACAAATCCTATTGACTTCAAATGGAACTTATGCTCCTACCATTTTCAGAGGCCTTGCGACCCTCTGTCTTCCCAAGAGGGAAAACAAAGAGGTAAATCCTTGCAAAGTATTGCAGAGAGATTTTGAACTGACATGCTTTAAAACTGTCCTGTTTATTGTGTTACTGAGATGTCTGACTCTGGGCAAAACCAGAAATAGTTGTAGAGAATCTAAAGCCACACATGGATACCTTGAAGGGATATGTTGGATGTCTGGTGAAGATTTCTCTCTCTTTGTAAAGAAAAGGATCATTTCTTTTTCAGTGTAGAGTTTCTCTGACATTATGGATGTCTCTGGTCAGGAAGCAGAATACAGGCTGAGGGATGCAGTCTGAGCAGGGTGCTCTGCCTTGCACAAAGATCTGTGCACTGCTTCTTTCTCACTTAAATCTTACAAATGGACTTTATTTGGCCAATAGATCCTTCTTTTTGACAGAGGTAACTGCTCTTGGCTGTGGCAAAATTCACCCTGACTAGAAGATTAAAAATAGCCACTCAAACATTTCTAAAGAGATTTATTGCACAAAAAAAAATATTTGTTTGAAAACTGTTGATTAGTTTAGTTACATATACACAGAGCATGTGAGTCTTTAGTCATTGATCCCTATGTTGTCACTTAAAAAATGAAGAGAAATCATATGTTGCTGCTTTGGGCCCTGTGAGTCAGATGCTGGTAATCGTCAGTTTACATATTCATATAGGTATGTATATGTGTGTAAATGTGTGCATGATATATTTATGTGTGTATAGAGAGAGTGGCATTAAAATAGAAACTGCTGAGATGAAGGAAGGAAGGGAGGCTTTCTCTTTCCCAGATGTTTGCTGCCAGAGGTTTAATTTCTGTAATTTTCCACAGAGAGGAGAAAGAACAGTCAGAAGAATTTGTCCCAGATCTTTTATGCAGCATGAGCTGCAAGACAATTGTTTAATCTGTTTTCACTTTTCCATTCTCCCTGCCCTGGTATTTTTTCCATGTTGTTCCATTTGTCTTTGGGGTATTTGAATACCCCCTATGCTCTTGTATGGTTTTGAAGATAGAAAAGCTTTCATTTTATATTCTTTGGGATTCTGATATCCAGAGAGCCTGATATCTTGCAGATCCTGTGGTGAAGAGCCCTAGCTTGCTCCTGTGAATTCAGCAGCAGCTCTGTGTTCTCACCACACTATTGTTATTTTGAGAGATATCCCCAAAGCAACTTTTAACCTCACAAGACCAAGGTTCTTTCTAGTTACTGAAGAGAAAAAACTTCTCCAGTGGGTGAATGAAAGCAGATTTTGGGTTTTATAAATTATCTGAGTCTGATGTCACCAAGCTAAAGCTCTTTTGTGCGAACACTAACTTTTGGGGACAGGTTTACAACTACTTCTCAATTCTAAATCTAAAATCCTGCTTGAATATTCTAATTGTGAAGTCTTCATGTGGAGCCAGACTGTAGAATCAGGCTGACAGAGCTGGGAGGGCAGGGTTAGAAGTAACTGAAGGCAGGAAGTACCTGCCAGAGGGATCTCACAAAGGCAGCTGGAGGATTCCATATGTTTAACAGATTTAGAAACCAACAGTAATCAGAGGTTTTGAAAATCAGAAGCATTTTGCTTCTAGGCTTGTACTTCATTTGCATCTTTTAAAGAAGTCTGCTGCATGCAACCAACTCTGTATTCTTTTCTAAAAAAAAGCTGGCTTTATTCAGCAGGATGAATTATTTAATTGTGCATTGAAAAACAACAGCAGTGTAATCAAGCTGTCTGCTTTCTGCTTGCAGTGTGGAGAGAAATACCTGAGTGTTTGTCTGAAGAAAAGAAATACCTTGTTTTGTAAAAAAGCATTCATGGCTTTCACTAAAACCACCTCTAGGGAGTGACATGAGGTATCTTTGGATAACAGACCTGTTCAAGCGAAGTCAGCTTGAATGGTTCAACTGCAACACAGAGGGCACTTCAGTGATCAGAGTTTATTTTTAGCTGAGCTACCAGCCCAGCTTTCTATTTATCTTTAACCCAGGAGAAACCAGTTCAAAGGTGAGCATCTTACTGACAGAGCTGAGCTAATGAGGCACTTGGACTGCAGAAGGCAGCAGAGTTTGTAGCCTGGAAATGATTGCTGGTCATTAATATTGAACTCAATTCTGTCACAGTTACAGAAGCAAGAAAGCAGAAGAGTGGAAGGGGCAGGTTAGTCAGGATTTTGAAATATGAATCAAAAGGTTGGGGTATTTTTCCTGACCAGGTCATTTGAGAGTTCTTAAGGAGTTTGACATCTAACTCAGCATACTTTCCCAGTCTTCTTCATCCACTTTGGAGAAAGAAAAGAGGGAATTGGGGAAAACTTTAGCATAACTCAAGTGAGAGATTTTGATATGTGTCTCATATTCAGCACCTATTCAGACTTGCCAGAAAAGGAACTCAGTAAGACTTTATTGATTATGTTAATTGAAAACTGTTAAATTAAAAAAATCAGTTACTGAAAACGTCTGCTAGAAGCCACCCCTAAAATTGCTGGAAGCAGTTTGGAATGGTGTCCAATTTGCTATATGACTTTTTTTAAGCATCCTCACCCAGAACATAGGAACTGTGGAAGTAATGGGGTATATTTTGTATTGCAGATGCATAAGCTCTGAATCAAAACACGTTTAAAACATTGAGCTGCCATTATTATTAACAACACAGCTATAGAAGGATGGACTAAGAGCAGGGAAAATTTGGTTCTGTGGTAGTGCTGAGTTTTTTCCCAAATATATGCTTAACACCAGCCACTGAACTATGGAATTTTCTGTTCAAGGACGTGCAAATTTCTCCCTTTCCATTTGGATTGTGACACTGTCAGATAAGTGCAGTAGGTGGAGCTGGCCTGAGTCCCCTCCCTCAGCCCTGCCTTCAGCACTGAGGCACAAGGACTGACTGGAAACACGGTACAATTTTACCCACTGCTGGTGGTAGGAATTCCAAATGTTCCAAGCTTCAGGGAAAAAAAGCTCCTGATTAGAAATAGTCTGACCTTTCCCCTTGTCTTCCAGCCTTTGTCTTTCTTTTCACTGTCTATTCCCAATGCTCTTCCCCAATAACTGAGAAATCTGGACAGGGATATATCTTCTCAGGGCTTTCATTATCTGCCCTGGGAGAAGAGGGAATACAAAAAATTAAAAAAAATCAAACTCCCTATTCCACTGTGTTGTGTGAAAATCTTTATCTGCCTGAATTAGACCTATCAATGAATGGCTCTAATGTCAGACACACTCATTTAGGCTTGACTGTCATTATTAATTACAGACATGTACTCTTATTTCAAAGAGGTCCCTTTGAGCACTAATAAGAGGCTGAACTAGCAAAATACCCTCACTTTTGAAGAGGAAACACTGCTTTTGAGTGGATTGAGGCCTCCAATATAGCATAGCCTATGACTTTCACAGCCCAGCAGCCCTGTGAAATGAATTTGCCAAATTTAGAGCATTACATTTCAAGATGAATGTGTTGGTATCAATGCTTCCTCTCCTTGTGCATCGAATTCTACCTGTGTCTTTCCAGTGTTCAAATCACAAATCTAGACTCCAGAAATGGGCTTCTGCAGCTGTGCAGAAAAAAAGTTTGCCTAAAATTCATAAGCTTTCCAAAACAAAAGGAGTGAAAATGGGAAGTCTGTGATGCAGGATGAAAATCATAGAACCTGCAATTATTTTTGAACATGTAATTTTCTGTTAGCTCAGTTAAGATGTTCTTTCAGAAAAGCCTGAATAAATTCCTTGCAAAGAGATGTTTAGTACTGTACACATCTCTAGCCACAAATATATGTTAGTTTTATAATAAATGTTTTCTATTACAGTGCCTCAGATGGCAGATTTCAATTGAATAACTTATTTTGCAATTTATTTTTTGACTGTGCTTGAATTAGTTTTAGAGGCTTATTCATAGTGCAAGTGCACATGAATTATGTTTGCAAATCTTCAGTAAATCAGTCCAATTTTAGAACATGTTAACTGAATCAACCAAAAACAATAGCTGAGATGCAGCACATGAAATATACTGTCTCCCATCAAATGCATTTCGAGCACATATGGCTGCTTATCTCCAAGCAGATGCACATGGTTCTTTTTGCATGCTAGAAGCATAATATTAAATTCCTTATAAGCTTGTAAGCAACCAATTTTGTCATTAAATATGGCAAGAGAAGTGACAGCGCTGGGGTCCTTGTGTGTGATTGCATTATGGCTGATGTGCTCTGAACAGACAGTGATCGATAGGCTGCTTGGCTGGAATTTTATTAGCACTTGGGGAGCACTTGTTAGTTTTGTCAATAATGGTGCTGGCTTGCTTTTAATATCTCTTACTTCATTGACTGTGAAGCAGACATGATTTTGAAGGGAAATTTATGCCCTCCCCATGCTCATCCAGCTTCCATTAAAATAAGTGCATTTTTGGGGAATATCACAGAACCCAACCCTGTTCTTTTTGGCATCACTTAGGGAGCAGAGGTCTCCTTCCCTTTGCTTCAGTTCAGTACCTAGGAATTCATTTTTGGTAACCTACCTAGGCCTTTAAAAATGAAGTGTGTGTGTGTAAAATACATGCCTGCAAAGCTTCCTTCTTTATTTGCTGCAAGAGAAACCCCAGTGTATTATCCAAGCTACCTTTGGTTTGTATTCTGATTTAAGAAGGCCAGACCAATGAGGGGCAAAGTCTCCAGCTGAAATATTATTTGACTTAAATATTGGATGGTATAGTATCTGCATGCCAGAGTGACCCTTAAATCACTATCCAGTCAGAAGAGTAGTTTGAATGATATTTAAACGTTTATATGCTTGTCATTTAATGGGTGATTACTGTCATTTGGTTCTAGCTGAAAAACAGGAACTCCTGTGGAGAATAAAAGAAGGCAGAGGGGCAATTTCCATAATAATGCATAATGGAGAATTTTTAGGAAGAAAAAATCATCAAAATAAAGACAAGTTGTTTCAAATATAGATTTCAGTAAACTAAGAATTAGAGGAAGAAAAATAGAAGTAATTGGCATTTGCTCAATGTAGAAAGCACAAACATGAATTATCCCAAGGCACAAGCTTGGCTAATGACAAGGCTCTTAATGACTGCAGTGACAAGAGGTTGCCTACAGAAAGTACAGCTAAGTGGAACTCTTAACGGTGCACAAGTGGTAGCCCCAACCCAGAAAACCAAGTATAAAAAAAAGGTGTTTGGTCAACAATTTAGAAACAGCAATTTTTTCAAGTGTATTAGAAGAAAGAAAAAAAAATTGAGAAACATGATGGCTCAGTGGAGAGAGATGCTCATGTAAAGGACTGCTGAGAAGGCCAGAGCTTTGGCACCTGGCTTTGCTTTGGCTCTCACATAAAAGGGCTGCTAAGACCAGGTGGCAACCAGATAGTTCGTATCTTTAGCTGGAGTGTAGGATTCTGGATGAGGGAATGGATAGTCTTGGGTAAATTAGATATCTGCAAATCAGCTGGAATTTATCTATGGTTTAAGGGAATTGGCTGAAATAATTTTAGAGAGACTAAAAGTTATCCTTGAAAAGTTATGAAATTGTACAAGATTGGGAAAGGACAAGCAACATGATATTTTTTAACATTAGAGAAAGGAAGAAAATGGGAAAATTTATTCTGTGATTTAGACCTAAAATCCTGGGAAAAAATCTCCATACTAGGATAAATAGTGAAGCAAATATTTGTTAGCATCAAGAAGATGAGGGGGTGAATAAAGCTGGTATGGATGTCAAACTAAACTCAGTTTCTTCTGTGACATTTACAGGCCTTGAGACTCAGGGATAAGCTTGCAGCATCACATATCTTGACTTTAATAAGATTTTGACTTGGTTTCCATTACTGCCTTGTAAGGAAGTTAAAGAAGCGTTGTCTAAAACAAATAATTATGAGGTGGATACAAAATGAGTTGGAAAACTACGTTTTGGTAGTAGCTGTCAGTAGTTCAATGGCAGGCTGGGAGGATAAATTGAGTAGTCGTCTCTGTGATCTGTTTTAGGTGCAGCATTATTTACCACTTTTTGACATTTACCATTATTTACCATTTCAGTTAAATTGTAGATGTTGAAATTAGGCTGCTTATTAAATGTAGCACAGAAATGAAATTCTCAGCTGCATTAAGAAATTTAAGAAATGGTCTGAAAATAAAGGCTAAATTTAGTCTGGGCAGATGCAAAGTTCTTAGGTAAGAACAATCATCTGCACAAAACAGGATGAAAACCAATCAGTAATAAATTTGGAGCAAAGGGCTAGCGGATTATAATGGATTACAAATAGAACATGAGTCAGTGCTGTCATTCTGCTGCAAAAAAAGGCAAATGTTGCACTGGCGTGTGTAACTGTGAGTAATCCTTCAGCTCTAATCAGTGCCAGTAAGACCTTGGCTGGAATACATTGTCCAGATTTGAGTACCAGGCTTCTTGAGTACTGTGAATCAACTGGAAAGTACCCAGAGAAAAGTAACGGGTGATCAGAGTTGCAGAAAATATCCTCTGCAAAGAAAGACTGAAGGAGAGGAGGAAACCAACAAAACAGCAACAACAAACCAAAACAACCCACAACAAACCAAAACAATGCACAAATCCCATTTTCAAATACTTAAAATTAACTGCAGAGTGGAGGACTGGTTCTATGTCCATTGTGGATACAAGAAGGAGGAATAATTTTACATTGCAGCAGAGATTAATTTTATTCGTTTTAGAGGCAGCAATATTTAAGCATTGGGAGAGATATTTTAAAGAGGATGTTGAGACTCTGTTGAAAGGTGTTCTGAAACAGTTAGCCAAATGTCTTGCAGGTAATGACCCATGGGTAGCTGATCTAGCCATGGAGAGGGGGAATGGAACCAGCATCCTTCCCAGAATTGCCATTCTAGCACTGTGGTTCTGTGAGTGTATTTTGATTCATGAAAACCAGCTAATTCCATTGAAAGCACAGAAGAAATGCTGAAGGAAGTATTTCTTAAAGTAAATTCCCAGTCAAAGCAAAGAATGGAAAATAAATGAACCAGCATCCTTGACAGATGTTTTGGCACCACCTGAAAAAATACAGGTTAGTATTTGAAGGGAAGTTCATAAACTGCAAGGTAGGCACTAACCATGGTTGTCGTGGGCTTGCAAAGCTCAGTGAATGTAAACAGGGAGTGGCAAAAGGAGGCCCATTTTCTCTGACTGCTTCTCCCCCTCTCACTTGCTTTCTCATAGAGTCAGGAGGACTTCCTAGAGATGTAGTACTTGATGTTAGTAGTTGTTTGTTGTTGTTTTTTTTTTCCAGACAGGAATAAAGGTTGTGATCTAACCCTAAGGTTAAAGATTTGGGTGAAAATCAGTTACTTGTTCTTTTTCAATTCATTAGCTAAGATGTGACGATGCAAGTGTACTTAGGAATTAAATCTCCCTCTGCTGTAAACCTAAGTGTCCAGATCATCAAAACACTTAAGTGAATCACGGCTATTTTACTTCTTCTTCTCATTGCTTCAAATTAAACATATTTGCATGAAATAATATTATTTCTTCTCTAAATTGATTCTTTGCATTCTAACTTTGCAGCCTTGGTCATTTGGAAAGTCACTTTAAACTCCAACTGCTGTTGCTAAGCAGTCCATGGCAAGATGAATAAAAGAAGTTTTCAGATATATTCTGATGCTGTTCTGCACTAAAAAATTCCCTAAGCATAGTATGTTGAAAGTTAGTTTGACAAGTGTTGTTTAGTCATTTAATCTCATTCTGTCTTTTCTCTCCATGTCCTCTGGTTGCATTATATCCACAGACTTCACCATCGACATCTGTTCGTGTTCAGCGTTTATTGCCCAACAGCTTTGAAGAGGTTGTCAGATTTATGTACGTTTCTTTGAAGTGCAGGGACAGGAAAGCCATATCTGAAGACTGAAATTTTACTTCTGCTGTCCTTCTTGTAGGGTCTGTTTGAGGGTTTATTCTGTTTTACCCAGAGAAGATCAGTAGCAGCGTTGTTTTCTTATGGATGTGCATCCTTGCACTGCCTCTTCTGCTGTAGGAGAAGAATGCAGGCAGATGAAGTGCTGACTCAAAATCTGGAAGTACTAGGTTCACTTTAACCACAAGGCAAGGCAGTAGAATAAAATCTGCAATATAAGTAGGTTCTGCTTCTGGGATAGCTTTAATTTATAAGATGAGTAATTGAATCAGTCTCTCGCTTCTCATCTTATCTGTAACAAGTAAACAGAACTCTGTGATAACTGGATGTAGAGCAATCCTAGGGTTCATTGCACATTGCAGCAACCTTTAATGTAATGTAAGTCAGCATTGTTGTAATTATTTTTATGTGAATTATCTGTGTGTTCATGGAGTTTAACCCTTATTTAATTGCTAGGGGTTAAAATTCATTGGAAGATGCATGTATTCTCTAAGAGCAAATGTATCTTTGCTGGAAAGGCTCCAGCATCAAGGCTTGATTCTCTGTTCAGTGGGGCCTTTGGAATGACCTTTCATATTTAAAACCAGTGAAAGGTTGCTGACGTAGCCAGAGGACTGCAAAACCAAAAGGGAAGAACCTCTGCATTTCATAGTGTTAAATACAGGCATCTAACAAAAAATGTCTGGTTCTCTCTCAGTGGACCGTAAAGTTGCCTAAGGAGTCAGTGTTAGCTAGAAGAAATTCAGTAGCCATGATTTGTTAATCCTGTTCTCACCTCTAGCATATGGTTATAGTTAATTCAGTCTAACCCAATGGATTTATTTATCCTCAAAATCCAGATTATGTTTAGCTATCCCAAAGAAGATAAAAGTAAAACAGTGAAAAACCGTGTTCAAGTAGTCATGAAAAGCACAAGTCTATTTGAAAAATACCAGCAGAATGTTAATGTGAATGATATATCCAAGAATCAGATATATAAATATTAGTCTTTATAGTTTAGACATAAAGACCATGAGTTATTATTTTTTCATCTTTAGATACTTCATCAGTTGAACTCCTAAATAAGACATTGCTGTGTGCTGGCGATAGGCTGTACTTAGTTGTTCCCCCTCCCAATTGCCTGACATGGCTTCTGGCTTCATTATTATTCTATTGCAAGAAATGTGACTTGATATTTAGGGAAACATTATTCATTTTCTTTGTGTTTTTACTTCTAAGCTGCTTTTCCATAAAGTGGCGCTTCCAGTGTATTTTCCTACCCAGGGCTGAGGCAATAACATTTTCCCAATGCCTATAAATAAATTAAGCATACTGTGGCTTGAAAGAGAAATTGCTATCAGCTGGTGTTCCACTACCTAGAAAACATTTTATCTTCTTTTGCTTTCTATTACTTTGCTCTTCCTTGATTTTGTGGAGGAAGTTGTGTTCCCTGTTAGTGTCATGTGGTGCATTTCTGAGCAGCGGGCTTGATGTATGGAACTATCGCAGGCACCCAGTGTGGAGAGCTCTGCTTTGGAAATTGCATTGAAGATGAACTTTTTGGCAGATGGAGATGTTGATATGATTTGGAAATAGGCCTGTTTGTATCAGTCAGTCAGGTACTTCATTTTTTAAGATGGAAAAAAGAATAAAGGTTGGACATGAAAGAGGAGAGAGAGACCACCTGTCCAGAGGAAGCAGAGAGCTTGAGCCCAGAAGGAGGATTGCACTCCAGAGCTGTATATATGGTTGTCATAATAATGCAGCAAGTTAATTTCTCTTCACAGGCTGCGATTTTAAAGAAAGGACATAGTTGCTTAACTTTTCTCATCTGCAGTTACCGAAAAGCCAGAGGTGGTTGTTCATTTTGTCTGTGGTTCGGATTAGGAAGCCATTTTGAGGTCTAGCTAAGCCTGATTAACCCTCAGTGGGCTAAAGTTAGATGGGACCAGGTGCAAAAAAGATGTACATGGGGCCTCTTCTAGACACATCTCAACCAAGACACAGCTCATGTTAGTTATACACAAGATATTTGGAAATTGCTTTATCCATGTTTTCTGAAACATTAAACAACAAATTCTGCCAGGCTTTCAAATGAAGAAAAGAACTTGGAGGAAATGTGTGGCATTAAATTACCATGGCAGGTGTCCCTTAACCAGAAGGGTTCTCCTGGAACACACCCCTCAGCCTTTGTGTCGTCTCTGTGTAGGCCAGAGTATTTGAAAATTACCCCGTTAGTGGGAAAAAGTGTGTTGGAATAAAGGCTTCAGGAGCTGGAAACTAGTGATAGTGTCCCTTTTCCTTTGAGTTGGGAAAGGATGAGAAAGAAAGAAAGCTGAGAGAAGCAAAAATAAAGTATGCAGTAGATGATGTTGAATGCTTTGAAAAAGAATCGGGTAGATTAATAAGAGAATTTTTGTGTGGCAGTCCCCTGGTGTACCTGATTTTTGCCTGCCTGTTAGTATGTTGTCTTTTTTGTCAATCTAGTAGAGAGAAAAGAGTCTTTTGCTTGCTTTTCTGAAATAACAGGAGTTCTGTGATCTCTGTACAGGTTTTAAATTATTTTTATTTTTTTAAAATTAAAATATTGATTCCAGACCCTCGAGACCTTTGGATAATGAAGTTTTTATCTCACTTCTGGTTAGTATTCAGTGAAAGGAAGGATGAGGCTTCAGGAGGTTGCTGGAGCAAGGTAGTACAAGATGGAAGTAGAGCTTTTTGTGTGGTGGAGAGGACAACGAAGGAAAAATTAAAGGTGTATCTGCAGCAAAGGTGGTTTTTGTGAACAATTTTATTATTTTTAGGGATGTCTACGTGTAATGGGTTGAAACTGAGTTGATTGACAAGCTTTTAAGCCAATGCATTTTTGCGATTTTTGCATATTTAAACCCCGTGCAAGGGCGGGAAGTTCCTTTTGTTCCCGGTCTCCTGACAGAGAAGGGGGGGCATCCGAGCCTCCGAGCCTGTCCCGGGCTCCTGCCTGGCTCCTGCCCCCCTCCCCCTTCCCCCAGAGCCGCGGGCAGCTAAAACCACCCATGGACTGCC
>VZTE01000756.1:119613-266734 GCA_013397775.1 Eulacestoma nigropectus
GCTTTAACTTCTTATTATTTCTTGTTACTTTTAACTCTGTTAGTAATAAACTTCTTTATATTCTTTAAAGTTTTGAGCCTGCTTTGAATTTCTTCTAATCCTTATGTCACAGAGTAAAATAGATGTGATCAAAACCACTACACTATGTTAAATTCTATTTCAGTATTTCCCTCCATGTGTTTGTCCAGTACATTGGCACAACAAGAGGTTTCAAAAGGAAATAATTAAAAATTAAAGTCTGAATTACTCACAAGCTTGTTTTTTTAAGGCACTAAATAATTATAAGAGACCATTCTTATATGTAGGCAATTTCTTCAATTATAAGAACACTTAGTTTGAGAAATTAATTTTTGGTATGCTGTCTAAATAAAAAAGTTCATTAAAATCTTTATATGGTCTGTAGTAGGGAGCTAATTACAATGTTTTTTCTTATATTTCAATTATGGTAGATGTGAATTAACAAGTATTTTAATAAAACTTAATAGCATTTATTTTCCACTGAGTGGTGTGAATTTGTGACATCTGACACATAAAGAGCCTAGGGTTAGATATGTGTGGGGAATGGATTTTATTTTAATGAATTATAGTATAATTTCCCTGTCTTAGCAATTAAAGTTGGGCATTAAATCTAAATTCATTAATTCCTTTGCATCCCTTTTTTCTTTGGGAGAAGACGTACTGAAAATTCCTTTTTAAGCTTATAAAACTGGATGATGTGTATGACAAATAGATTTAAACCAGATTACCGAGGAGTAGAACACAAAGGCAGAATTACATCAGTGTCAAATTCTGCCCTCAGTTACGTGCAGCCTCCTTGGTGAAGTTACAGTGATTTAAATTTGGCTGAGACTTGCATAACTTGGATGGAAAGTGCATGTTCATTGGGTATTTCTCTTTTTCAGTCATTCTGATATAAACCTGGCTACTGGGCATTTGTATCATGTGCATTTTCCTATCCATGTAAACATTATGTTATGGCAATAGTTGAGCAAATTTGGTCTGAATTAGCTGCTTCTTAAGCTTTGATAAACTGCTTAGCTTGTGGATTTAGCCCATTTCTCCTCTGGCAGATAGAGGTACAAAGGTGCAGAAGCAGTGGTGATAATGTTGGTAGAATTATCTAACACTTTAGGCGGCTTGGGAAGCCACCTTCTCATCTCTTACCTTCCCTTCACACAATAGTAACAGCAGTGCTCAGATCCCTCCATCAGTTCTGCTGAGGGTGTTCATGAGGGGTAACCAGCACCTTGTGTACTCGTTGCTTCTCTTGTGTGTGGGCAAGTTTATTTCAGCAGAACTGGACTAAACTGTTGAAAGTAAGGTGGTGTCTGAGGTGTCTGACATAATTCTTCAAATGCTTATAAGGTCATGGACTTGAAAAAATTTTCCAAGTGAATAAAGCAGATGAAGCAGAAGGATTGTGTGTGCATCCCCCTTTTTATAACTTTGCCATTCAGTGCTGTTTTCTAGGGCACATTTTCATAGCAGAGACTGAAAAAGTGTCAGTAGTCCAAACATGAAAAAATGAGCATGTGACCGGATCTGTTCCACAGTTTCCTAGAAAATATGCCATAAAGAAGGAAACTGCAGATCCAGAGGGGAGTGATGAGCTCAGCATAATCCTGAAGTCTGACAGTTCTGTTCTTCTAAACATTATCTGATGCTGTTATGTGCTGAGTCCTACTGAAGCGATTTCACACCTCATCTGCTAGAGATGAAAACGGCAGGGAACAAACGATACATCCAGCTAAAACTTAGTTTAGTAGATATATCATCCTATCAGAATCTTTTCATATAAAGAATTAGTTCATCACTTTCTCAATCCACTAAACTTGTAAAGCTTCGAAAATGGCATGATATGTCATTATCTCAAGAAACTCTCAAGGAATTAAGTAATCCACCTCTTCCCCCAAGGCAGCATCAACCCTATCTGCATCACTCCTGACATTTCCTCACTGTCCACAGTCTCCCCAGCAATTTATTCTGGTACTCTTAACCAGTGGAAATTTGTCACCTGAACTTTCCTTTTTGCAGTTCAGACCTTTGAATTGAAGACTTTAGTGTTGTGTGCCATGGACATGACAAACAACTGGGTGTCACCTTAAATTTAGTGGCTTTTTCTTTATATGAAGACTTGTTGCTATGTTTCCTTTCAGTGCTATCTTCTTAACCACAGATCTGTGAGTTTTTCCTCACAGATCATTTACTGGCCTTATTAGCCTTTATCAAACGGATCAGAATGAGGTGTTTCAAAAGCAAGAAAGCAGATACCAAGAAACCAAGTGTTTGGGAACGAGAAGGCCATCTTCTGTGGCTGATGGTACACAGATGTACGTGTATCCTGGTTCCAGCTGGGATAGAATTAATTTTCTTCCTGGTAGGTGGTTTATTGCTGGGGTTTGGATTTAGGATGAGAATAATGTTGATCACTCACTGATATTGTAGCTGCTGCTGAGCAGTGCTTACTGCAAGTCAAGGACCTTTCAGCTTCTCACCCCACCAGCAGGGAGGCTGGGGGGCACAAGAAGCTGGGAGGGGGCACAGCCAGGATAGCTGACCCCAGGGATATTCTAGACCACATGAGATCATGCTTAGGATAAAAACTAGGGGGAAAACTGGTCAAGGGCTGCTGCTCAGGAACTGCCCAGGCATCAGTGAGTGGAAGGTGGAAAGCTGCATTTTGCATCACTTGGGTTAATGATGATAATAATAATAATAATAATATCCCTTCCTTCTCTGTCCTGTTAAACTGTTTAATGCAACCCATGAATTTTTCTCTTCTTCCCAATTCTCTCCCCCATTTCACTGCCAGGGGCAGTGAGTGAGTGGCTGTGTGGAGTTCAACTGCCCTGGTAACCTACATGTGAGTTTCCATGTATGTGTGGAACAATCTGTGCATTCATTAGCCCAAAGGTAGAATGTATGTGGTGCTGTTTTTGCAAACAAGCAGGATCAGAGGAGCAAGAATGTTATGCAGTAGGATTTGAAACAGCACTTTCACATTCAGTTCTTTCCAGCTACATGTAGTAGTTTGAAAGAGATTCTTGTCACATCTTTCCAAGGTATTAACAGTGGTTACCTAATTGCTATCATGAAAAGTTGCTGATATGTTTTCCAGGGACCACACCAGATATTTTATGGCTCCCAGTTCCTTACTGCTAGGGCATCTGGACATTGGTGCGTGTGTGGGTGTGTGTTAAGATCTTAATTATGCAATCTAGTGATAAAACTTGCACATGCAATTGGGACTGTAACAAGGTTAAGGCATTATCGGGGCAGATAAAGTACATTTATAACATACGTCTTCCTTGCCTGTTTCACCCTATGTATTACTCGATGTGTCATGGGTCTGTGGAGGGTTGGAATCTCTTCTGTCCTGTCGGACTTGACTGGTGGCATTATGGAGTTGGCAGAATTGACAGAATCAAGAATTTGCTGAGATTCTTTAGCACCTCTGCAAAGGTCTGTGATGCCAAATGTAACTGACTGCAAGCCTGGGCAGGTACTGTCACTCTCCATTCCTCTTTCCTTATTCCACTTGTTTTGTGTGCTCTGAATGTGCAGAGAACTGAGGCAGCACTTCATGTGGGCACCCTGCTGTAAAGCTTCGGGCAGGAAATCTGAGAAGGTTTTCACAAACTGGACTAGTAGTTACTGAGACACATACAGAGTATCAGTCTAAGGGAATGAACAGGCCAGCAGAATATTGTTTGTTATGACTGCTCATGTTTTTTTGACTGCTTTAGACATTTACATTCATGTGCCTGTCTCCGTACCTGCATTTGAACAAAATATGTTGAATGTCTCTTCAGGATAAACTTCTTTGTGTGTAAAATTAAAGAGAACTTGGGCATTTTCTTCTTGCACTTTGGATTTTTCCTAGGATTGTATCTTCCATAAATAACACAACCCAGTGTTTTTATTTCCTGTGCTTTCCACCAGAACCTCCAATTTTCAGTTTGAAACAAATGATGTTTCCACATTATTGGAAATAATTTCGGCCTCATTGCTTTCATCTGGTCAAATAATCCTTTAATCCATGCTCAGAACCAATTGATCTTTTATTTTTTAATGTTTTTCTTAGTGGTGCTATGCTATGTTAGTGCAGATAAAGTATGATTGATCAGTTTATCAAATGAGAGTTATTACTGGATCATTAATTCTGGCTACATAGATGATTAAAAGTACAGATTTTTACACCTAGGGCCAGTGATTTTTTTAATAGTATGGATTTAGAAGATATTTATGCAAGCAGAAAATTGAATCAGCTTTACCATCAATGCATTAAATTACAAGATTTTGTTAGAGAAGAATTCCCTTATAATATAACAGTAGATATAGATAGGGGGGAAAAAAAAAAAACCCTGAGAATTACTGTGAAAGATTTAGCATCATTAAATTACAATTTGATCTTTAAAATAACGTGCATGCCCAAAAGCATTCCTTTTGCATGGCGGATATCACTTCTATGTGATTTATGTGTGCTCAGTGTGCACACCTCTCTCCCTGTATCACAAGAGGCTCCTGATGATTTGGTTCATGTGCTTTGATTTGTGCAGTCTGGTTTAGCATGGTCTCCTGGATCAAATTAAATAAAAGGAAGGAAGGCAAAATTTTTGCTGTATGGAGGACTGACTTTTTTTCTACATTATAAACAAGCGAAACATCGATGTGACAAAGAATAACTGTTACTTCAACCTGACTCAGGGCAGCAATACTGTGATTGAAGAGTCTGCACAACCTCTTTGTCTCATTTTGGCCATGCTGGAAAGTTAGCAAGAATGGTCTGTAACTATGAATCCTGCCTATCAGAGAGAAGTAAATATGCTTCATTCTTGGAATATTCATACAGTAGGAATCTGGCCCTTGTGATCCTCGTTTTTCTGCCAGATTGCAGCATCTGTTAGGAAAAGTGCCATTGCTGACAGCTTTTACTTAAACTGTTTAATAGGTTTAGTTTATGAAAAAGCAAGTTGGAGGGCAATGGATTGTGTAGTATAAATTCCTTCTGCTAAGGAAAGTTGGACTGCTGAAGCAACTTTGAAGAGGAAAGTTATTAAAACAACTGCCAGAAGTAAACCCAGATTAATTCAAATTGGAAATTGCTCTCACGTTTTTAGAGAGTGCAGCTAAAATATGCACCTTTGCTCTAATAGAAAACAGCCACAGAAAGTTACAGAAGATTATTTAAATCCCCACTCCTGGAATTTCTCATAACAATGAATAGACCATGAGACAAGATGGTCTAATAGTTAATTCTATCCTTCACATCTCTGAATGAATCTCTTCCCTAACTCCATTAGAAATTAGATTGAGAATCATGAAATAAAGTTTTGTTTTCCAACTCTAATGTCATCTTCTTGCAAATCTGGGATGAGATCGTATAAACTGAGTTTTAGCTCCATGTGCATGTAATTGGAATAGTAAAATTTTCTTTTTCCTCTCCTCCCCTGCTTAGTGTAAATGTTCACATGTGTGACCCCCATGATTTGTGTGCCCTGTAGTTCTTTACTGGGACAGCTCTCCCAGTTTCAGCAGAACTACTCATGGGAAAAAAATAAACAGTTGGCAAAATTCTCATCCCTCGTCTTCCCGTGTAGTCCATCATCCTTCCCGAGTTCTGCCACCTTGATGGTCCCAAGTATCAAATCAGGAATCAAGACTCAGTGTTCACTAATCAGTGTTCAATAATGAGGTAGTTATGAGCTAACAGAAAGGAGGGAGCAGGAACCCCTCCAGGGAGTGGTGAAACAGTCGCTGACAAGCCAATGCCATTTAACAGCCTTCCTTTTTCCCTCAGCCACCTGCCCACCCTGCCCTTTACTGATCAGTACCCCCAAGCTTCTACCGAGGATCAAACCCTCCTGTTTGCCCCACATCCTTTAGAGACTTGATTCTTATTCTGCCGATGGTCCTTCAGCTCTTTCAGCTTCGTGCCATTGCACTATCCCTTGTGGCCAAGTGAACTTTTGTAAAAGCTTTGAGTTTGCTCATGCAAATTCTATCCAACCTTTCATTCAAATGAAAAAAACTTGCACTTCTGTATACCCTTCAGCTACTGCTTTCTGTAAATTGATAAGAAAAAAGTGATGATATCTTTTGACACTGTTTGTTCTATGTAATCCTACAGGATCTGAAGTTCACGTGCCCAATATATTCTAAGGATGAAACACCAGCTCTCTTTGTAGTCAATGGGAATTCAGTCATTTATCTTAGTGGAGGCAGATTTTCAACCCAGATGCTTGCATTCTTTTTAGTTCTGTTTACTTCAAAATTACCTATAGAGATTATAGAGATTTTTAGGGGATGAAAGGGGAGATGATGTTATTTGGGATAAAAGACAGGATTCAATAAAGCAAAGTGGTTGGCTCATCTGAACTACTTCAGAGACCAAAAGTTCCTGTTGAATCTCGGGATGAGACTTTCTTAAGTCCATTGAATTTTTTGAATTGGGTCTGGGTTTTGGCTTCATTTTCTTTCAGAATTTCTGTTGCATTTTCCAATTCTGTATCTTCTGGCTTCTGTGAACTTTGCTGTTTTCTCTGCCTTTTAAGCCTTTTCTTTCATTCTACTACTTTTGGCTCTCTCCATCCCAGCTATTATCTATTTTCATACTGCTTCAGCACAGATCCTTCTCACTTGTGAAGTGCTGATATGTTCCCCATCAGCAGGGTTGATTGCTCCCATTAATGTTTTTCCAGTAGCTTTTTGTAGGAGTTGCTGTGTGATCAGAAAGGTCAGATCAGCCCCCATGTTGTGGGCATCTGGTGTTTTCTCTCACATGGGAAGTAATCAGAGGAAAAAGGAAAGATAAGATCAAGGAGCAGCAAGATGCTTCCATGACTGTAGGGCAGCTGGGAATGATGAATGAAAGTCTTGCTGTCAAACATTGCAACATTCTGACTCCATTGTCTATATGGAGTCAGAAAACAGCAATACTAAGAACGTTAAGTTAAAAAAAAAAAAAAAGAAAAAGAAAAAAAAAAGCCTAAAAGGTCAACCTTTTACTTAATGAAGTCAGAACTGTATAATCCAGGGCCAAAAAATGTTGGTTATGCAGGAGTTAAGGAAACAAAGAGAGTTTGTTTAAATGTGATCTCACACGGTTATGCTCAACTAGGTAACTAGAAAAGCAATTAAAGGCAAAGTATCAGCAAGGAGACCTGCCAGAATGAAAATGAAACTGAAGATTACTGTTGTTTACCTTCAGCCTCTCTGAACTGAAATTACTTTTTGTTGCTTCTATGTTCAAACACAAAGACAAGAGCAGTTTAATCTATTTTATATCTTTTCAGAACCTCCTGATGGGAATGATCATTTTTCCAATCTGCCTTATTTGCTCATAAAGACATAGAAAAGTAGCCAAAATAATATTATTTTAGTATTTTCCTTCAGTTGCAAAATACAGCACTTACAGTTTCTCTCGAAGTTTCTTTTATCTTCTCCACCTTAATTGTCACTCCAAACATGATCTAAAATGGGAATGTGGTCTAGATTTAAGTGTGGTATTTTCTGTGGACATATAATGACATTTGGCCTATTATTTTGTCATATTAGGATGTGTTTGTGTTTTTACTTTAATGCACCACTGAAATGGGATTATAACCAATTTTAACAAAACTAAATAATTAAAAGAAGTAAGATACTGCCTGAAAGTTTTGAGTAATTTTTGCAGCTAGAGTCACTCACAGGAAAAATTATATCTAATATGACCGCCAGACACCGATTGCATGTAAATATGCATAAATATCCCTCATGCACTCCCCAGAACCTCCGTCTCACACTTGGAGTGTCTAAAGATGACCTGGAAAATGAGAATCAGTCGTGTTCATACTCAAACTGGAGAGACTCTTATTCCTCGAGGATCATTAGCACATTCCTCATTGTGCCTTTTTACTGAAAATCCATAACCCAGTTGTCTCTTCAGAATTCAGAAATTCATTATTTTCTTCCAATCGTAAAACTCTCCAACATGAAACCATCTCACCAGAAACAAAGCCGTTACCTTGTCTTCCTCATTTCCATATTTCTTCCTAGGGAGCTGGGGGATAATTTCCCACTGCTTCCCTAAGGAGAGCAATTCAGCAGCAGAACCTGGGATCCTCCATGACCAGTAGGCAGCCAAGGAATGCTTTCATATTCCCTTCCCATCTTTCTGCTGGATCCTTCATCCTTCCGAGAGCTCACGTAACTCCAACAATTGTTTGCCCAGGCTAATTGTAAATCTCTGGAGAAGGCAGTCTGATTCCTCATGAAGATTCTTCCAATACTTCACCAAAGCCCCCGCACTGGAATTTGTCAGTTGTTTCTTGTTCTATCCTCATAGATATGGAGAACAATCCTCAAGGATAACTGCTTGCTTTATGACAAGCATTTGCTCTTTTTAAGACATCTCATGGCTCCCTTGTCGAGTCTTCCCTTTCTCAAGTAGTTCAATCTATTTCCTTTTTTCATTTCCTTTGAAGTCATATTCAAAATTTTATCAATTTTACTGTTCCTCCCTGAACTCTTATCCTCATCTTACCCTCTTATCCTGTATATCTTGTTTATACTTTTACCCAGACAGAAGCATGTGCCAACTGAGGGCATCAACAATGCTTAATAGAGCAGAATAATTATGTCCTATGTTATAGTTAAGACTTTCCTGCTAATACACTCCAGTTAAAAGAGTTTACTTTTGTTGCAGCAGCTTGACAGTTTTGATTCCTATTCAGCCTGCAGTTTGTTGACATTCTGGGATCTCCTTTTATGTTATTTCTACCTAGTCAATCCCCATTTTGTGTTTATTCCTTTGATTTCTGCTTTGTGTTGCTGCTGCTTTGTATTCGTGTGTACTGACTGTTCCCTTATTCATTCCTCTCATTCCCCAAGATCATTTTTAACTGTAACCTCCAGAGCACGATAGCTCCTTTCCTCATTTCTGTGGCTTACAAGCCTGCTTCCCATTTCATTATCCAAACAGTTGAGCTATGTTTTTTCATCTCAAGATACGTCCTCATTTAACTGAATCACGCCAATTAGCAAAATGGCCCTTGTGTGAAGACAGACTAACGTGAAAAAAATTAAATCAACTCCGCAGATGCCTGTGTTCATTTTAGCACATTTTATGTTGGCTGGGCAGTTTTGCCTGTTGGTGTCTGGGGGGTGAGGACGGATGTTGTCTATTGAGCAGTTGCTCTGAGTTATCCTGTATTATCCACATTCTCTGAGGGCTGAGCCTCCGGAGGCACTGAGCTACCCAGCAGCCCAGAGGAGAGGAACAGATGTACCAGCTTCACACATCCCTGGGAGCAGTTTGCTGAGCCAGGGTAATGTTTGTTCTGTTTGGCAAGGTGATTATCAAACTGGTCAAAACCCAGGAGCCTTGTTCTCACTGTTGGGAACTGAGCATCCTTCCTGCTGAGAGTGCCTGAACCTGAATCAAAGCCATTAGGAGCTAAGTACTGACAAAGTGACAACAAGAACTCAAGGTGGCTTTGTCAGGTTCTTTTTTCCTAGTCAGAAACTGAGCTGCTGAAAACTTCTTAACACGGAGATATTTCATGTAAGGAAAATCAGCTGTCTGAGGCTGGTAGCTGCAAAGGAATAGAACAAGAACTGCAAGTCCTATCTTGGTACACAAAAGAAATTTGGGTGTGTGGGTTTTGTCCCCTGCCTCTGTGTCCGTGCTGCTTGCAGGAGAACTGTTGTGGCTGGAGCTGTGGGCAGGTTGAATGTGATTGTTGGAGTTAGAACCAGCCTGTGGCTGTGCTGGGTTTGGCAGCTGAACCACTGGACCCTCCATTTCTGTATCAGCAGGGACCAGGATATCCTTTGTGGACAATTCTTCAGGTTTAGAGCTTCTCCATGTCAGCAAACTTCCAAACCAGAATAGTACGATAAATAAGATCAAATACAACTATGCTGAAGTGAATCATATTTCCAGCAATATTGATGTTTTTCTTTGCATTTGCCAGGTTTTTTTCCCTGGTGCTGGGCATGGGGAAATCACGTCCATGATCCTTACAGATGTTATCGTGCAGTCTCTCCTGGGAGCCTGGAGTGTCAGTTCTGTAAAATGCACTTTGATCCCCATGAGGTGTCACTTCAGCCTTTACCAAGAGCGAGGTGTAGATGGCATGTGTGGTAAACACTTTAATTTGGTCAATAGTTTAATTTGGTCTGCAACTTAATGACATTTGAAAGTATGCGCTGGCATTTCTGCTAGGCTGCCTCCCATCATTTTTGCCTTGACGTGGCAAATAAAGGCTTACTAACTCAGGAAGGAATTAGCATGAAACATGTCCATCAATCTCCATAAAGAAGCATTATGTGGTAGATTTTTATTAACTCTGAAGTAAAAGCAGTGTAATTGAACAGAAATGTGCAGCAACTGATAGACTTGTTTGAGAAATTCTCAGTGTTGCTGTCTTTCATTCTTTTTAAGCACAATTTTAATTCTAGCTGCATTTCTTTTGTTATCACTCCTCAGCCTGTGGACAGTACTAAATATTTTATTTTGAGAAGCTTTACTGAAAAACTTGTGTTTCTTACTCCTCAAAAGGGGCTGATGGACCTGAAATCAGATAAGGTGCATAGAGGAAGGTTCGTTCTATCACCCCTGTGCTGCAAAGTCACTTTTAGTTCAGCTGGCTGTTATTAGCCCTATCTAGCCAAATAGTTCACAGCATCCTATATTGATAGCAGAAGATAAATGTTACAGTAGATGCACTTTAAAAGTTCATTCCAATTTTAGAAGCATTGCTAGTAACTGAAATATCCAACAACTTAGGTATGAAGAGTATCACTGGAATTGATATTGCCTCTGCAAAAAGATTTTGAGAATCTACTGCAAATTAGCCTGGCTATTATGAACATATTCTATTTTATAGCATTATATACTGCAAAGCATGTACACTTTGGAAAAAAATGGACATAAATTACCTTGTAATAAACCTTGTAAATGGTTTCATATCTTCTGTTAAATGAACTGCTGAGAGTCTAATCAAAAAAGCATGAAAATGAAACAGATTCCCATTGATTTCAGAGGTCTTGGGTTCAGATCCTATGTGTGTGTGCTTGTAAAAGTCATATTGAGAATCCATTCAAGTTCCAGAAAAATTAACTTCCTTCAGTTGCTTTATTTTTGAAGCTCTAGGTTTGCTCATTTGTTAGATGCTGGAATGCCTTATGCATCATTATCACTCTTCCTCTCCGTGCACTGTTCCTGTCGACTGCAGTAGGAGTTTCCTGCTTGGAGAGACAGTAGGATCAGCCTTAAAAAGGTGAATGAGCCAGAAATGACCTGCTCAGCTTTCATTACTCAGAGTGCCTTACTCAGGCTTGGTGACTTTTCAGTCATTAACTACAACTGTCAGGAAGTAAGACTGAATTAGTATTTTTCTGTTGCTTCTGAGATGTTATTTTACAAGGTATCCTATGGGTTGTCATATAGGATACCTTGTAAAATTGTAAAAAAATACCTTGTAACATTTTGGGGTCAAAATGTTTGTACGAATTGCATGTTTGTTAACTAAATTGTTGAGATTGCCAGATGTTGAGAAACTCTGGTAATCGTTGAATTTTACCTCATTCCAAGTTCTCTCATGTTCTGCAGGCCTATAGCTCCTTAGCTGAAATCCACAGCCTTGACATCAGAATGAGGTTTTTAGTTGCTTGAGTAGATCAATGATTTTGTGACACACTTTTTAGTGTGATTAACATTCGTAATTTACTTAAAAAGCTTATTCAGTCCCTGATATATTGCAACAAAATAACTGTCCTCTATCTCTAGAAGTCTCTTTATTTCACTGAGAAAGCATCTTTAACTACAGAATGAAGAAGCTGTGTTAACTTTTATGTACTGTTACCCACCACCAAGCAATGTTGTGTGGAAACTGCATCCTATGCAAAAAAACCCTTCCTTTGGTTGGGAAATGTCCTAACAAATTTAAACTTCACAGATTTTCCATATCTTTTAGTACACCAGAGTAACTTGCAACAGATTTCCTTATACGAAGCTGAGCTATGAAAAGACAAAAATAGACAAAAGTGCATAAATTCTTTGCAGTCAGGTCATTAGAGATGTGGCACATGAAACACCTGATTATTAAATCATATAAAAATATATTTCACTTGCAGCTCTTCCTTTGAAGTACCAGAGGCCAGATGCATATGACACTAACAACGTTCAGTTATCTGTTACTTCAGTTCAGCCCGTCAGCTTTATGTGGCACTTTGTAGAATTCTTCATTAGTGAGTTCAGGACCCTGGATGAAGCAATGCCGTGACCACCTCACTCTCACCATCAGAGAGTGTAGTAAAGAGATTGCTAATTGCTTTTGTGAAATGCTTCAGTTTGACCATATGCACAAGTAACCATTATCTAGAATCTCAGCTCTCTCACAGGAGAATTCCCTGGGTTGTTAAAGAGACATCTTTCTTTTTTTCCAATTTTATTTTTGATGCAGAATCAAGATTTGCATTTTTATTAGAGCCCCTGATGCCTGGTTTTGCTTTGCTTTGTTTCAGTGCACTGGTATTTTTAAGCCTACTAAGTGCCTCTACCCCCATGACTCGTGTTTGTGTGTCTTGATGTTTTCCTTCCAAACACTCATTATTGCTTTCTTAATCCAGCATTGTTTTGTTCTGGGCATGATGAAGGCAAAAGCTACTGGTCAGCTCACTTATGTCTTCACTTAGTTCATCCTAAGTCAGGTTGCCAAAACTCAGCACATAACTCAGGCTTTGGATCTGCAGCAGCTCAAGTTTTTCTAATTCCTGATAAGTGTAACCCTCTTCTTTCCGAACCCTGGCTGTGCATTCCTTCAGATCACATGGACTTTATCCAGCGTGCCTTGATTAATTTTTTTCTTAACTTTCGAGTGAATCTACGACTCTCTCTGATTGGTTTTCCACTCAAAAGCTCTGTGGTGGTTACTCCCACAAGCCACTACTGACTGTGGTAAGTAAAAGTAGAAAACTCTGGTCTCTGGCTCAAATATTCTTGAGCATGAGGCCAAAATTGGGTTCAACAAACACCAAGGAATGGAAAAAAAACGTTAAGAGAGGAAGATTTCATTAGAAGTAGTAATTCTATGGCAACATGTACTAAATAGGTGCAGTATTGAGGCAGAAGTGTTTTATGCAGGATTTTGTAGGAACAACTGTTAAGCACTTTTTCCAGCTCCAGCTGAGGAGCTTCCTAAGCACTGTAGCATTTGGGGGTGATGTAGTGAGTGATGACAAATAGATGAGCCAAATACTTGCATGAGGTATTTGACTCATTTATTATAGATGTCACATAAAAGAAGTATTTCTTAGTTATGTTGCTCTAATTTTCCATGCAAATTCCCCACATTCGTCAGTATAAGTTGTGTTCTTTCTGTCTTTGGTTAAAGGCTATTCTTTCAGTTTCAATGAAGGTACCTTTTCTAAAATCTGGGAATACTGTGAGTTTTTCTTGAAATAAATCACTCCCGGGATAAGATATTGAATTGCAGAAAGAATTATTTATGAATGCAAATATCTTTTAATCATGCCAAATATAACTGTCATCTCAAATGCCATATAACTCATCCATAGCCCAAGTGGGGCTGCCTTGTGAAAGGAACTATGGCTGATGTTTACATTTCTGGGTCTTAGAAGTAGAGCTGTTAATTTTTTTTCTTTTTTTTTCTTTTTTTTTTTTTAATCATAGAACCTTGGGAAGTAGGTCTTTTTCCCAGGGATACAGCTGAGGTCAGGCAGGCTAGTTCAGTTGCATGTGTTAAATATATTATCAAGATACAGCTCACCAGGTGATAAATATGTAAATACATCAGTTTTAATAGGTCTGGGCAAGGGAAATTCGCATCTCCAAGGGTATTTCCTGGTGTCCTCTAGTGACCAAAGCTTCAGAAATGCGCTGTAGGAAGATAAGCTTTTAATTCTTTAGCATCAGATTTTTTTCCTGATGTATAACAAGGGCAGCCAGAATGTGGGAAAATTCAAAGCTTGCAATTTTTTCATTGCTCTTAGAATTTCAGGGAAAATAAAATAAATAAATAAAAGCACTCAGGGAAACAGTATTTGCATTTTTTTCTAACTTGGGGCCCAATTATCAAATTGAAATACTATCCTGTGTATTTTACTGTGTATATACAGTACAACTCAGGACAAAATGGGAGGAACATTTCTTGGATTAGCATTCAGAAAAAAAACCCATTGGAGGTGTGATGATATGTTTGGTTCGGCTGTATTGATTAAGCCTGTAAAATACACTTTTTGTTTTCCCTTTTTGTCTTGTGCTGAACGTTCTGTAAATGCTTCATTGGAGTCAGTGTAAAATGTTCATCATTCTTGTTCCTCTTCTGCATTTTGAACAAATGCATTTTGCATTTTAGATATATGTCAAAATTATTTCCCTGATTTGAAAAATGAGGAAACATTAATTTGTCATTTGAAGATCTGATAAGACAATGTTGAGGACTGGAAAGAAAACAGTTCCCAATTTACTGTGGCAATAATAAGTGGATTACATTCACATAGGAGAAAAATGCTCTATTGCCACTAATTTAATCTGGAATTTTTTCTTGAGTGTCACATGGAAAAGAGCTGCTGATGTTCTACTGAAATTTGCAGCAAGATAGGCACATCATTATTTTATAATTCTCCAGAAGTCCAAACCTCTGCACCGAAAAGAGTTCTGGGGTTTTTGTTGTTTATTCCATAGGTATTAAGAACTCTCTTCATTAAAACTGTACAATATAGTGAAAAGAATTTTTTATTATTCATGAATAATGGCTGTTGACCTGGAGAGCAGCCAGTGAAATGAGTGACACAATGGGCCTCTTGATTTTTAAAAGTTTTATTTATATTTGAGCTCTGGCAGCAGCCTTTTGCTGAATTGAAGCCGTAAGGCTCATAATATGTTTGGCATGACAGAAGATCATCTCCAAACCATAAATCCGTTGCTTAAGAGACAGCGTTAATCAAGCTGCTCCTCAGATTTGATGGAATTAATGAAAAATAAAGGAAACATAAATATAATCAATGTTGAGAGGGGAAAAAAAGCGTTATGGACAGTTTCAAGTTGTTTGTGGATAGATAAGGAATGACCTGAGATGACTGCATAAGCTGGTTGTCAGAACAGGAATAAGATAAAAACCATTTGAATCTGTTCAACATTGTATTCATCTGTGTTGCTGGAACTGTTTGTTCAGGTGCATTAAGGATGAAAATGTGCAGACCAAATATTTCAGCAGGGAGACAGTAAAATTGTGAAGCTGTGATAATAGCTTTGGGGGAAAAAATTATATATGTATTCTGGCATCTGCATTGTGGCTGCTATCAGTCGTGTTGATTCCATGTTTCATGGAACAAAAATGTTTTCTAGTGGTTGTTTTTTGGCACTAGGAGAAAGTTGTGGAAGCTTGAGCAGCATTAAAATCGTTGTTAATGAGCTGTAAAATCATGAATGGACAGAGGCAAAAAATGTCATTACAGGAAAAGATGCAATATTTTGCAAACCTGAAAATTGATTTATTCCATTTTCTTCATTTGCAGTTAGTTAATTTTAAATGGCTTGGGGGCACTTGGATGAGTAGGAGAGAAATGATTTTGTGTAACTGATTTGACCATCGCTATCAGCCAGCGGTCTACAGTGTAAACAGCCTTCCCAGCAAGGTCTAGGACTGCTCCAGAAATTGCTGCTACCTGAGGTAGGGCTGTGTTTTGATATCCCTCAGCACACTCATGCATTTTAGCTCTCTTGAATCAGAGCAGGATTTGAGGATGACCAAGTGCTGGATCTGTCCCAGCAGTCACACCCATCCTCAGGCTCCTCAGGATCAGAGTTACAGCTGCAGTTCCTGTGTGTTCTCCTTCCTGAGGGGCAGAACTTTACCCAACAGTGCTCAGGGAATCCTAGAGTCAGCTCTTTGTGCAGATGAAAGATCAGCTCTTGTAAATGCTGTTCACTTTTTCCTTCACCTTGCTCATTAGTCCAGTTTAGGTGCATGTATGACCCTACTTGTTTTCAGGAGAGGTCAGAATGTTTTTCCCAGAAGTTCAGCTAAATTAAGGCTATGTTATACTAATTTTGGATTACATGGAAAGCAACAAAACTTTTCTCCTGTGCTTTCTTAAACAAAGTTTTGATGGAAGTTGGTACTTCAGCACAGCAAATGTTCTCAGGTAATGCAGAGGTACCTGTCCTTCAAATTTTTAGGTTCATATACTTAATAGTTCTAAAACCCTATAATTTCTTCTGTTTTCTTTGTAAACATTTCTTTAAAAGCTAGTACTGCCAAATCCTCAAACTATTCTTTCAAGTCTCATACAAAGTAGTAAATGTCTTTGATATGTACTGAAAGGATTCAGCATACGCATATGCAATCATATTAGCCAAGCTAAAAAGGATGGAGCTTTCACACTTTATGCCTCATCAGAAGAGCCCTGAAAGCATAAAACTCTTCATGGGGGGAAATTGTTACTCAAGTTCCTGATTCTGACGGATGCTGTAATCTGTAGTCTTGAATGATGATCACGCTCACTGAAATCAGCAGGAATATCAATAGGCAGAGATGCAATATTCTATAGGAGCTGTTCTTTGTACAGCTAAATCAAGCTTGGCTTAGGGTGATGGAGATTTTATTGATAGCTCTTTCTGTCGTTGCACTGGGGATAAACCAGCAAACAATGGGCCTTATTTCCACTGCCTGAGAGATGGCTGTTTTCTCTATCTGTGCAAAATGGACACAGGAAATTGGGCTTTGTTACCGACAGTTTTATACCCACTTTACTCTGTCTCTCCTTAAGTGCAAATAACTTTGCATGTTTTTAGAGAAAGGCTCCTTATTGGTTCATACCCAGTTCTGATAAAAATTTTTTGTTATTGTTGTTCTTTGGGTGAAGGCAAAATTTGTTGAGTGATCGAGTGATTAGCGTCATATAACTACTGTATCCAAGTAATGCTATCTTCAGCATCCAGAGCCTACTGTTGGAAAGGAAACATATTTTAAAATGTGGCTTTTGAACTAATTGCACACCTGTGTAACCATTGGGATATTTGCCCATCTGGAATATTTCTGAATTTTGGACTGCGAATGGGTTGCTCTGATTCTCTCTGGAAGGTTCCATAAGCCTTTGTAGTAATTTCCATACTTCTAGCATTGATCTCCAGCTAATGCAATCAACCCTGCCTGGCAGCCTTTATGTCCCAGAATCAAGAATATCTTTTGTGATATACTGAGAGATAAGCCATCAGCAGACCCAGGGAAACCTGACAGTTACGTTAGACTGCACCACTTTTAGAGAAGAAGGTATAAATATGCTTTATCAGCTTCCACAGATTTTTCAACGATTTTGTGAGCTACTTATCTTTCCTGATTTTACTTGGGAAGTGAACTAACTCATTTCTATAGCTGAATGGTTTTGATCTAACAAATTAATGGCAAGCAGAATAAAAATAGGTTAGATTAAAGATGCCTTGCCAGATGATTTGTAATTGGCTGCTTTTGTGACAGTGACAGATGAAGTGTAGGGACTTTTTTGGCTGTGGGGTAGGTTCTGTCAGTATGTGCAAACCTCATGTTTGGAGAAACATTCATTCCAAGCATTACAGGAGAGCTGCAAGGAGTAAATAGTTAATTAACAGATAAAGAACCTGCAGATGGTGGTTAACAATGTGGCATAATATCTGGTTTCTGTGTGCCACAGGAAACTCACTGGAGGTTGGAAAAGGGTTTTCTGTAGTAGCAATTTACTTCTTTCAAAGGGAAGCATTATGTGAGGTCATAATCAATAGGGAGTATAACAACATGCTGGCGTTGAGAAGAAAAATTCTCTATGGGGAGAAAAGACAAAGCCTCATTGTTGCATAGTTTTGATCCTTCTTCTTGTGCTGAGGAGAGAACATAATGTTAACAGTGAGGCTGCTCCTACAGGTACATATAAACAGACAAACCAGAAAGATCAAACAGCACTAATGGAAAAGTACCAGACCCCAGCCTGTGGGCAGATGGACACGAATCGGGATTTATTTACTGCTGAATATTCTTTGGATCACAGTGGGTGCTGTATGAAAAGGCAAACAAAACATGAGCAGAAGTGCTGTTACACAGACCACCAGCAATTGGCCAGCAGCAAAGGCATCCACACTGAGCTCCAGGAGTATTTGCAAACCACAGAAATGTCACGAGATCCTCAGCCTGTGCAGTCAAGGACCTGAATAAACACCAAAGTACTATTTAGCTGAGCTGTACCAAGTGATTGACTCATGCAATTATCAAATCTCAAAAGATGAGTTAATTCCTGATAGATCAGTAATATGAACAAAGAAAGATCAAGTGAGCATTCAGAGAATCTATCCCAAGTTTATCAAGATCTCTAGACATTTAAAAAATTCTAGTCATCAGGCTCACACTGAATGCAGGATAAAAGGGGCAGAGATAATTCATTAAGTTAGGGAATTAATGACAACAGAAGAATTGAAATAAAATTAATGCAAAAATAGAAACATACAATTAGTACAGAAAATACAATAGAATACCTATGGGTAGTGGCAGAAAATAACATATTAATGAAAAATAAGCTGCATGGAGACTCTTGCTGTAATGGCAGTGAAACAAAGCAAACTTGTAGATGGGAAAATTGAAGGGACAATATAGATCAGCAATTTAGCTTTCACACACCGGACATCAGCCAACAGATGCAGATGCTGGAGAATGTCATTTGAGATTAATCTGAGAGGTGGACAAACATCAATACTGAAAACAAAAAATAGTAATAATAGTGGAGTGCAAGGGACTGTGTAGAACTGGTGGTGTAATGTTGTAGAAAGATGTAGCAAGACAGCGGATTCCAAATTCTAGGAGTTTCAGCATAGAGTGGCCAGGCACATGAGGCCAAATGAGAATTTAATTGTTAAGAACTGATTAGATCAAGCTATGAGGAACAGAGTTACATGCTCTTGGCATGCAACTACTGAATGCATCGGAGCTTCAGATTTGCCCCCAGTTGCCATCCAGTGACAGCACTTAGGGTCAAGATTCTTTTCCATATAACCTGTCAACCAGTGGGCACATTTCTCATAAAACCACTAATACATTCAGGAACTACAAGCAGAAACTAAAATTATCTGCTGAAGCAGGCACTTGAGTGAGATTTAATTAGCAGGACACAAAAGGAATTCACAGCAAAAATACCAGACTCTCCAAACATTGCCACCAAAGTGCCAACTGTAACACATTTTCTTAACATCTGAAGGAAGATTTTCCTAGATTATTGCATTTAATTGCCTGTGGCTTATACATAAGGCTTTGTTATACACAAGGCTTTGTCTAATGTGAAGACTTGAAAGTAGGTCTCCAAAAAAACGTAGTGGAAAAGTGCTTCTGTCTGGAATATGAGTGATGAACATAATCATATGAGGACCTTTATCATAATGAGTACATTTTCGCCTGGGTTATGGCAGTAACGGTATAATAAAGTGCTGAATAAATAATCTGGCTATGATAGTCATGCTTAATTTTGCTTTCTCAGGTAAAACGACAGAAGTTGTTTTGTGACAACTTCCCAGTAATGTATTACATAATATGCTGATATCCTTAAAACAGCAAGTAATACACAGGAATATGGAAAATGTTAACTGCAGGAAAGGGTTTGTTGGGCATAGAATAGAAAGAGGACAAAATTTCATGTCTTTCTGTACGTGAACACCATCAAAATACCAAGCTTCAGAGAATCTTAGCAGCTCTGACACTTCCTTGGACTTATTTATCGACATTAGAGGGTCTACTAGTAAAAATTGATGTGTGAAGTATTTTTGGTTAGCCAGTCTGTATCTTCTCCCACTCCAGGAAAAAAGGAAAAGGAAACCTTTCTCCTTGCCCTACTGTGTATCCATACAAACTGTTTTTTCCTTAAATACAGCATGATGGGTGAAAAACGAAACATGAGAACTGTGTCACTATAGATAATAATAGCTTTAGTCTGATGATATCACAGATGAAAGTTCTAAACTGAAAAATATGTATCAAATCAATATCCCCTGGAAACTTTGCAGTCAGATTACAGGGACAAACAGGTAAAAAAAGTCAAACATTTCAGTAATGAGAAATCAGAAATCATAATATGAAAGCACTAAATCAAAGGTATAACATTTTGGTTTGCATTCTGCAATTAGTTTTTTTTGCATTTTTAGTGTTTTTCTATCCTGATCTGCTTGCAGGATATTTTTCTATAATAGTGGCTTTTAGTTATGTAGTCCACAAAACCCCTCAGGAATTTATGGGTTACTTTAAAGGAGCCAGGAAAAGGGATCCACAGATAGTAAACCTGCTGCTAAAAGAGTTAAATTTGCTTGCCTCCCCAACTGAGCTTTCTCATTCATCTGAAAATCAAAAACATATGAAAATTGATGGTATTACAGCTTTGCTGTTCTCTAGTAGCACAGACGAACTGTCAAATACATGGATTAAGGTAAGTTATCTGTATTTTCTCACTTCCATGATTATGCTGATCTCTCAAAATATTTATTTTTGCATCTCCTTTAATGGACTTCAGCATTAACTTCTGTAAAGGCATTTTATATAAAGCAATATATGTTTAGTCAGGTTCAGTCAAACATAGCATTTTGTAATCTTCTTCACCAGGGAGGAATAAAGAGTCTCTTGATACTTACCTGAAAAAAATTGTTATGAAAATATCGCCTGCCTATAGTAACAGTCTTCATTTGCTACTTCTGTAAAGAAAATTGAGTATTCCTCTAGCAATTTGAGGAAATACAAAAGAGAAGATACTTCCTTACATTTCAAAATAATCATCTCAGTTTGTACTGCTTAGTTTGGTTCCCCCCTCAAAACCTTTGAGCTCTTTGGTAGCATTAGCTTAAAAAAAATGAAGCATAAAACAGATCTAGATTTAAAAGAAAGACTCTGTATTGCTGAAGCATATTTTCTTTTTTTCATATACTTAGATAATAATGACTTTTTTGTCACACTTTCCTAAGATTAATCGAACAGTAGAACACTTTTGGGGGCCATGTCTGTCAGTGATGAAGTGCATTGACCTGGCAACACATACAAAGTGATTTTGAAATACTGGACATTTGTATTCTTGCTCTCTTTTTAAAAAATAGGTTCTTTTAGCCTTTTTTTTTTCTTCCTTCCAGTCCTAAAACCCCTAAATACTGAGGTCAGTAGTTAAGTGTTGCTAGTGTGAATGTTATATAAATCATTGGGAGATGCATGACTGGTTTCTGACAGCCTGCCTTCTTGGGTTTTGCCAGCAGGATAAAAATGTTTGAAAAATTTGGGAAGTTTGTTTTAGCCTCAGTGTTTGGCCTTTGGCTTTGTTGTGACATTGGAGGTTTGCTGGGAACAGAAAAGAGGAGAATTTGGGAATCTTTATGAGTTTTCACTACCTTCTCCCACTACATATGATGGGAGCAAGTCAGCCCAGTGTATTCAGCTCAGGCCGTGCCCCTCCTCTGGTCTTTGTGGTCTGTGAGGTCCCACAATATTCCTTATTCTGCTATCTGCTGCTTCCCCTCATCACACAATAACTTGTTGATGTTACTGCTGACCATCTTTGCAGACAGACTGAGGAGCAATCACGTGCTCACCAGAATATCCATACAGAAAGCAGACATCAGTGTGTTACAAAAGAAAAATTTTTGTCTAGCAGTAAGGTTTGTTCTAAAAGCTTTGGTAAAATTCTCGGTGGATTCTTTTTCTTATACAACCATACACTCTTGAGATCTAGCTGGTTCTGCAATTACTTTACACCTCTTTCTCCTGGGGAAAAAAGAAATAAGGATTAGTGTAATGTAGCTATAGTAAGACAAGTTGATTTCATTCTTGTGCTGTTTAAGTGATTGGAAGTGTCAGATTTTTCTGACTTTAATCCCTTTTGATTAATTTCCCTATTTTATCCTTAAAGTAATATCTTTCTCTTCCATAAAACCGTTCCACAATAACACTGAATATTTAGGGACACTTTTCTGCTCTCAGTTATAAAACTGTAAATCCACAGTAATGCTACAGAGTTTCAAGGCTTTGCTTTCAATTGACACTGGAATGACTGAGAACGAGAAAGAGTCCAGGCTCTTACAGTAAAAGTAAAGGAAAAATAAAAAAACTGTCCTTGAAATTTTATACAGCAGTAAAAATACAATCCCAAGGTAGCAGGAAATTCTGCTGCCAGCTCTGCAGGTTTAGATAAGAGTGTGTGACTAGATCCTCACAGTGTAAAGGTCTTGCTCAGAAGAAAATTCTCTCCAGATTATAAGCATTTTATTGAAGGAATTAATATTTTTCCTTTTTCCTTCAGGCTGATTTCTTGTGAACTCAAAATGTCTCCAATTAGTATATTTATTGCTGTACCAAAGTGATTGCATTTTACATTAGTTCTGTGTAGAAAGATGTATTGGGGAAATGCAGTGCTTTTATAGATATAGATATAGATATTTATGTATATATACATATATATATTTGGTATGTTTGAATTCTGAAACTTTGAAAGGTTGCATTTATGTTAAAATGACTATCTGCATTCCCTACAGGGGAACAGTCTTTTCCCAAGATTTTATTTACATGACAGAAGATTTCGATGCTTGACTTGAGCAAGTCTTAACCTTCTGCTACAATGATTAATGCTCCTTTCTTCACATGTGCCCCCTTTGAAAATTAAGTTATATGCCAGAGAATATAAACATGCTGTTTGCAGAGAATAAATATTCCTGTTAGAAAAATTTTGTTCTTTGCTTATGAGTTTTGGAAGTCTCAGGACTTGTGTTTAAATGGACATAGAAACCTTATTGCCCTTCAAGTTAGGAAGGTTGAGTGATATAATGTCAAGAAACATTCAAGTTCTTTGCTTTAAATTTGTAAGTTCACTTGTCTGGAGCCACAAATAACCTCAGTTTCCAGGGCTGGGAGACCAGTTTAACATCTTTATGGTTCTTAAATTTAGCCAAAACAATAAAAGCAAGTTCCAGGAGGAATCTCATTTGCTGCCAAGTGACAAGAGCCTTTAGTTCCTTTCTAGACTCTGATGGTGATACTCCTGGAGAACAGAATTGAAAAGCAACAGGTATTGAAAAGCCTCCTGTTTTCCCCCTCACTTCCAGCATTATCTGCAGAATAGTTAAATAACTTTTTTTGAATTTTAAAACCTATCATTATACCATATCTTTAGTCATCTTTGGAAATTTCTCTCTAGTGTTCTTTCCCTAACCTGTCAGTTTGATTAAATAATTTAGAAAGAATGTAATAATAAAGATGATTCCTCAGAACAATGTGAAATGGGTTCTTTTTCTTATGTATATGTTGCAATTGGCATTTCCCATTAAATCTCACCGTTAGTGTAAAAGCTTTATCAAAAACATTTATGTTAATTCAAATATGTTTGGTCTATTTTCAGATATCTTATGTGTTAAAATGAAAAAAAGAAAGCAAACCACTTTCATCATTTACTTTTTTAACTCTGTTTTAAAAGTATTTCTGCTTTAACTTGAAAACAATAAAATTCAAGGCAATGCTTGGAAAAGCCACAAAGAATGATTCTGGAGTTAAGGAAACCCCCCTTGCCAGAGTATGACACAGAATAGGGCCTGTTTTTTCTCTTGATTTCACATACTTCTGGAACAGAAAGCTCAGCTTAACATCAGTAGCAATTTTTCCTGAAGAAAGATTTCATTATCGGCTCCCACAGCTTTGATTTCACCTGGTGATCCATCAAGGTTTTCAGCAAAACATTCTAGCTAGAGCCCAAATAGAAATCTGTCAGGTAACTTTTAAATGTATGTGGATGTGTGTGAAGTTTATCAAACATTGATAAGAAAACTAGAAAGAAATCTGATAGGATTACTCAACTTTTCTTCAAACATAGGTACTAAGTAGAATGGAAAGAATTTTCATTAAAGATAATGCAGTTGTTAAGAATAAGTCAGCTATAAAGTAGCTCTAATCAGTTCTTTGAACAAATAAAAACCAGTTATCATCAGTTCTTGGAGTAACACAAACCAGGTCAGGGAGAACTGACTTTCACCCCTCTGCGGAAAGCAATCGACATTCAATTAGTCACATGCTATGATTAGTTGATTAGGAAACACCTAGGTACTGAATATGTATGAGATTCCTAAATCAACATCCTCAGAGCAGTAGATGATTTTTTTCAAATCACTTGTCCAGCAAGTTGGAATGGTTTACAATTCATGAATATACATCCATCCATGCATTTATACATGAGATCCCTGGTTCTGCTCCTGGACCCTTAAGTAGGAGGTTGTTGTTGACAGTCAGTCTGTGATAATAGTGCATGATTTATTTTATTTTCTATTTTCCTGTCTTGTTTCCAGCATGTTCCAACACAATCATTTTAATGTGTGAGGTTTCTACAACCCCTTTTTCAATAGAGCTGTACCTAAACAGGAACTTACATTTAGGAAAAAGCCATGAATGTTGGCCAGGATGGTATTTTCATAGATACCTGTGCTTTTTTTAAAAATTAAAGGAGTCCTGGATATAAGGACTGCAGCATTTCTGCCATAGTTTATGCCTTCTGGGTGATTCCATGTAGTTTATCACCATTTGGGGGTCTGACCACGTTCAGTCCTGCTGTGCATGGGCAGTGCCGCTGTGGCACATGGAAGGTAACGGGAGTGGGGTCACTGCCCATCCCTTTACCTTTCCTTTGCATCCTCCCTGCTCCTCTCTTACCCACAATCTTTGTCCTCACAACAAAGGCAACCAACTCTGAAATCTCCAGACACCAGGCAAAGTGCTGCAATCCAGCCTAAGCTCTGAGAAGCCTAATGGTGCCAGCCTTTGAAAATGTTGACCTGGAGAATTATTTGTCTCATGTTGAAAGAGCTGCCTAGTACCTACCAAGGCTCTTTGTGGTACATTTCCTTCATCTCTAAAATGAGATTAATTATATCTTCCATATAGCCGAGTTAGGAGGGTGTTAATGTGTTCTGCTGCACTTCAAAAACATGAACTGCTCCCTCAGTGTAAGCACTGTTACTGTATCATGGTAAGTCCTTACTTCTGCTTCTATCTCCCAGATTCTAATGTATCTCAGTGAATGAAAGCTCCTGATCCTTCTTTCAGCCATCTAATTTAGCTGGGGCTTTATACTGCCACAGTCAACATTACATACTGTTACACAGCTATCAACATCAAATTTTAACACCAATTAATTTCAAATGATAAAATCTGAATTTGGCAGCAGGTTTTGGATAAGATCATGATACAGCTGTCTGGGACTTTGTTCAATAAAACTAAATTATTTACAAGAGAAATATTAAAATCCACATAAAAGGAAATTGAAATACTATAACACTATATTTTTGTAAGCAAATATTACACCGAGAGTACTTGAAGTTAATCCAGAAACAGCAGGGAACCTCATTAATGTTATATAATGCAGATAAGTATTTCTGACTTCACAGCAAGTGTCTTTTCTTTAGGGTGTGTTTATGAGAACAGTAGCAATATTTCAAGTTTTAGTTGCAAATATTCATTAGCATTATTAGCTTTCATGAAATTATTAGTGTTCTATTGGTTCCTATTTTGTTGTCTTGTTCATTAAATTCTGAACACTGATAACACACTTGTCAAGCAGAAATGCCCTTCGTACACTGAAGTGACAAGCTGACAAAAGAGTTACATGATGATTTAAGTCCTGACTTCAATGCAAGTAAACCCCAGAGGAGGGGGGAAAAAAGCAATCCCATGTCAGCAATTGTAATAGATACAAGCCCAGTAGATACCCCAGTGACACTCCAAAGGTTTCGAGACTTGCCAAAGAAGCCAATTTCACAAGAACCTCATTCGGCAGCAAAATTTGTCAAGGAGAGAATAGATTTTTCAATGAAAAAGCGACAGAAACAAATTGACAGTCATGTTTTGAAGTTGTTAGGTTTTGCCATCTTAAAAAGAGGAGAAAATTAGCAAAGTTCAAATGTTTCATCATCTTTAAAACTGAGTGTTCCATTTGCTTGTTTGAAAATTTGGTACACTTTTCCATCATGTACCAGCATTGTTAAATAATAAAAATAATAATTATTATTAAGTATGTATGAGAATACATAACATAACTATTTATTTTACCTACCTAAAGAATATGTAGGTAAAATAAATAGTTAAATAATAAGGCAAAAGAACCAAGAAACAAAAAACTGAAACCTTGAAGCACATTATCATCTGGGGAATAACAAAATCTCTGGTTATGTTGTATGTTTTAATTTATTTTGACAGAATTCAGTTAGTGATAGCTCCTCAGAGGATTAGTGCATTCATTTGGTGCTTTTGAGAAAGAACTATATTATGGTTACAGAACTCATTACAGTTGCAGCTTTGATTAAAAGCATCTTGGTGTACTGAATTAGTTAAAGGTGAACAAGTTATTTTCAGTAAGATTCTTGATGGCAATACCATCACATAGTCATGTGCATCTTACTATGCTCTGAAAAAAATATGTTTCCGACTTGAGTCACAAATCTTCCCCTTAATGTGTGATGAGTAAATTATATTTGTCACAGTCCTTCAGATTTTTTTCTCTTGCTTTATGGAGAGCTTTGATGAGTTGCAGTAGAGTCTGTGTCCACAAACCCCTAAAGCACTGGAGATCTCCTGCAACCTTCCAGAGAAATCAGGCGACACATCCTTGAACTGATGAAGACAGTTCCCCTGTTATTTCCTTTATAGTAAAATAAATTATTTCCTGAATTGTTTTTTATTTTTAGGTTGGAAAAACACCGAGTTCATGTAATATGTACCAAGAAGGAGAATTTCTATCCATTATCTGTTTTATTGTAGAGTAGGCAGTGATTGCAGTGTAAGATCTCACAGACAGTTTGTTCCTGGTATGTTTTACTAAGATTTTTTTTGAAATATACAACAAGAAAAACAAGCTGGGAAAACATTTTTTGTCTTTTTTTAATGTGTGTTTTTCTCTTCTAGAGGGAATGTCAACTGTGCTACAGAAAGAAGTAAATCGTTAAGAGTAGCTATCGGGAGAAAGATCTCCCACATTCACTGGGGAGTTTAACTTTGGCACGTGAGGGGAAGAGGAGCATGCAACAAGCCTTGGAACAAAAAAATTTAAAAGGGAACAATAAATGAAATTTGAATTTGCTGTGGAAGTGCCCTGCATAATGAAAGCATGCAGATAAAAGAAAAGGTTAAATAAATTCAAGGGGAGTGCTTGGTTGGTTTGGTTTAATGGTGTCAGACTAACATGGAATCAAAGTTTTTCTTCTCTTGACACTTCAGGGTCTGAAAGTCCTGAGTGACTATTAAAATTAATGAATTTGAAAATATTCCTGAGGAAAGAAATCACCTGTGGGTGTGATTTTTGCTTGCTTTAAGAAAAAAAGTTCTTAGCAAGTTTTGGTACACCTAGGAGAACAAACATTAAAAAATGTCAGCTTTACTTATCTTAACTTCAAATTCAGTATTTCAGAAAATAATGTTTATATGATAAATGCTTCTTCCAAAAGTCACAGAGAATGAATTGAACCCTTTTTTCCCCACGGTGCTCTGTCAGGTAACTGTGATTTGTGGCATTTTTTTCAGCTGCAAAATTCATAAAGATGAGCAGCTCAGATACTTACCACTGAATGCAGCCACTTAGTCAAAAAATCTACAAAGCAAGGAAGCTCAGAACAGAAAATGTTATGGACTTTCTGGTATTCAGCTTCCTGAAATGTTTGAATGATGGATAATTCCTTCCTCAGGACTGGCATACTGCTGCCTCCAGTTTATCCTCTTATGGTATTTTAAGTTATCTTAGCTTCTAGTGAAACGAGGAGATTTGATTTCGAGAAGAGTCGCAGTGCACAGAGAGAGCAGTGTATCTCTCTCCCTCTCTCTCCAGACATGGAGAATTAAACGAGGTTGGCCCATGGAGCAGAGCCCAGTGGGAGCAGAGCAGGTGTTGCAGGAGCTGGGAAGCTGTGTAGAAGAAAGGAGAGCACCATGAGATCGATGCAGTGCAGCAGCATCCCCGAGGGCTTGTGCCACGCTTCAGTTTTCTGATGTTGTTCTGTGGTGATGAAAAGTAAAAGGTATTTTTGCTTGTTCCAGAGGTGTATTCAAATGATGTTGAGGTGCTCATGCAAGTGAATATACATTTTATAAGTATGTGCATTGGGTGATGACCTTGTATAGTTCCAGTTTACATATTTATCCACCCATTCAGTGTTGTCCAGGCACGACTGGAGAACAATATAGCTTCTCAAGCAGCTCATACAAATCAGTTTTCTGTTTTAAATGTATTCCAGGCTATTTTGTTTGGTCCAGAACAAACCATTCATTTCTACAAGGGAATTTGTTTGTTTTGCTAAGCATTTGCGAAGCAGAACCCCATCACTAGAGGACAAATGGAGAAGAATCCATGCAGGAGTTTAGCACAGCCCATGGGTCCGGTGTTGACAGCACATCAGTGCAGGTGATTTCAGAGATGCCAGTTCATCCAGATCTTGATTCATGTAACAATTAAGTAGCATGATAAAAATGACAATAAAAGCAGCTGAAAATAAATCACATATCTCAGAGGCAGATTTCAATTGTGAACTCCCAATGTGTTAGTGGTAAAACGAAGTTGTCTTCAGGGAATTAGGATGCTGATGGAGAGGAAAATGTGTGATCATTTGTAAGGCAGCAGCCTGCTCAAGACTTCTGTAATGGTTTCCTTATTCCTGTAGAATAGAATTAATTTGTCCTATCAAGCACAAATCAGTGCCAGTCTGTTACAGACGTTTTTGTGATTCCTCCATGCAACCATGGCTTAAAGCATAAGGTGAACTTTTCAGGGTACAGAACTCAGTAACTGTAGACATTAGTGGTATTTCTAAAAAGCCCAACATGAACCATCAGAAAAAAAAAGTCGAAACTCTCATAGAATATATGTACTCAGAAGAAGCTAATTGTTTCCATAGCTCTTCATTTTTGCTTTATTATTGTTTAAAAAGTATATTATAAAATAAAACACCCTAGAAACACTGATGCTATGGCCTGTAGAAGTAGCAGAGAGCTTTTAGAGTAGTGCTGGCTGAGAAAGAAATTCAACAGTTTTAGGCAAGGAAGCCGTCATCTGTTGTTGGATTAACTTTATTTTTTCAAGAAAATAAGACTTTTTTTGTTTTAAGATGAGACTTTCGCCAAAGGCATATCTGACTGCCCTTCTGAGAGAGAAACCTGCAATAACTCAAATTTTGGCTGTCATCACTTTCAGCTTAATAAAATATATGATGATTTTACAGTGTCTGTCACTGTATTATATGTATCCTTCACAGTCTCACACTTTTTCATTAAATGTTTTTGAAGTAGGCAAGAATGGTAATATGACCTGTGCAGAAGTGAGGTTCAGTTACCATATCTTTTAGATCTGAAGCTTCCTCAGGATAGAACCCAAGTTTCAGGGGACACAGTCCAGTGCCTGAAATACAAAATCTCCCTTCCTTCCCTCACCAGCTTTTCCACAATATATTATTGCTGTTTTCAAGAAGGAAAACAAAACAAAACACCACTTGTAGAAAAGAAACTGAAGATGTGTTATTTTCTATTGAACATTCTTTCCATTTGTAAAGGATTTTTAAGCTACTCTGCATTCCAGTTTTCTCCTGTTACTGCCACTTGAGGTATATTACTATTCTATCCTGTGTGTGTTGTCAATAAACAAATCAAGAAAACAAGCCTAAGTTTGGGAGCTGGGTGAAGGACACTGTGGTTCCACTTATTGTACTTCCTCCCATTCAAGTGTCTTTGTTTCCTAGCTACCATTTGTATTTTCTTTCGATCTCTGCTAAACATGATCAGAATTTACATTTGCTGCTTAAACAGCTGTGATGCCAAGATCCTTTTGGGGCCAGTTTTGTGTTATATTCGTGAGTGTGCTCTCCAGACGACACATATCCTGGTGTAAGTGTAGAGTTTGTAGCGAGCCTTCATATGGCATTTTGAGTTCAGAGGAATCTGTATATGAATAACAAATGCAGGACTGGGCATATGTTAGACTATATTTTAAAAAAACATCTGCTGTGTTTTAAATACCAGTATGATTGCTTATTGTTTCAGTTTGGACAGTTTACACATATTGAGGGTGTACAGACCCCCTTGACAGGGCCAAAGTCTGTGTTTGAATTGGAGAAAGCTTGATCTGCTTGAAACAATATTATGTTAATTAGGAATATATCATAAATAGCTGTTGCATATGTGAGTAATCTCTGGAGGAAAGTTATTCCAGCACCATGGCATTGTGTAAGCGTTTGGGAGGGAATGGGATTCCATAAGCCAAACAACAGTTACATGACTGCATTGCTAGTTATGATAACTTCTCTTAGGAAAACTCTTCCCTAAGTCTTTGATCTTATTCTACCTATCTTGATCCCTTTTTTTTTTGTCTTTGCCTCCCACCTTCTCTCCTTTCTCCTTTCTATCTGAATAGTACTTGTATGGCATTGAACACCATCATCTCCTAGATAATAGCATGTTATCACTGTGTTTCAGCATCAATAGAGAGATTGAAAAACAACTTTAGGATCTATCTCTTCACATGTTCTGTTAATGCAATGGCTCCCACCATGCTTAGAGCCAGGTTTTACACATGCAGGAAAACGTGCCCTTTTATGAAGCTGATCTGAACCCCTGGCAGGCAGCTCCAGGCAGAGCTCTCCAATTGCCCGTGCAGAGGAACAACACCAGCTCGCTAGGGTAAGGCAAGGAAAGGGGTGACTCTGGCAGGGTATAACATGAGTGATTTGCTGTATCCTCTTTCTCTCCTGATTGGGCAGCTGCCATTGCCTGGCTGACACAGAGTCATGTTTTTATATCCCCAGGAATCTCTGTAAAAAGATTGATCTGTCATTTCACTTAAGGTTTGCAATACGCCACTCTCCAGACATCTGTTTTCACAGCTACACTCAGAAATAGCCTCTACTGAGACATTTAATGAAATGCAGTGAGCTATTTTAAAAATTACAACAAATGTTGAGCCACAGCCCTTGGTTATCTGTGGAATACATTGTAGCTAAGCAAGTTTGATATGACAGTCATTCCCATAATACAACACAGTGCTGTAGTAGATATGGAGGCAGGAGAGCTTGGAGGTGACAGATTGGAACAGGCCCTTGAGCCCCTCTCTTTAAGCAGTCAAGGATTTATGTGTCATTTCCAAGCTCTTAGACATCATCTTTTACAGGAGTGTGCAAAGACTAAAGGGCTACAGCTGCAGTAGAGCCAGCTTGGCCAGTATTGTATCTTACGATAATTAATACATTTTTATAGACTTCGGTTCTCCAGAGTACTGCATATTGCCTTGGGGATGCAAAGTGTCCTTGATGTCCACTGACACTGACAAGAGTTGAGGCTTGTTTAGCCCTCTGTGTTCTCTTCACAAGAGCCCTCAGAGATCTTTTGTTGCTACACTCAGTCAAAGCATGGAGTTGAAGTTTTTTATAGTCACCAGTGTGATCAGGTCGCTCCTGGTGTTGGAGAATAGGTTTCAAGCACTGCTCCTGTTTTTGCAAGTGCCAATTACCGTCACGTTCCTTTGTTGTAGGTGTCTTTTCCTCTTGTTCCTGAAATGGCATTAATCCGCCTACTCCAATTTAATGAATTAAAAAGAGACAATCAGTTAAAGTAATTGAGTAATTGAGACCATCATTTCATCATCTTTGAATAGGGCAAAGCCTGTGTCCTTTGCTGTAGGTCCTTGGGTAGCATGGTACTGTCAAACATTACATCATTCTAGAGCTGGTTTGTCACATCGCACGAGAGGAAATGTTCTCCATCAACATGGAGCAAAGAACATTTTAAAATGTTTAAGAGTGCAACAAGTAAGTAATTCGTTCTACCTCAAAGCCATGGGAAGCAAAAGATGGTGTAAGTCACCAAAAGAAGAGGTTACCTTGTGCTGTACATGTGCATATTTTAGTATATAGAAGTATGTACTTACAGGTATTTTTATTTAAAAATTCTCAGTGCTTTCAATCTTCTTAAGTTTCATAAGTGAACAAGAAAATGTCATCTTGGCCAGCAATTATCACTGAATTTCTCACTAGTAACTGATGAAGCTGTGCCAGCTGTTTGTCAAGAAATTTAACCCCGCTTCATATCATAATGGTTGTTGGCAGCTTTGGGCCCTTATAATGCTTTAAAACTGCAAAATTACTCTTATTGCTTCTCTTAGAAGAAACCAATTTGGGAAGAGAGTTATTCATACGTGCAGTGAATTGATGGTCCTTGCACTGGGGTGGCTGAAGAGTCATCGCTGCGAACCTGCAGGATAGGGAAGCCAGAGGTCAAGTGGGGATGACAGACATTAAATAATTTAGGGCCATGAGACCACTGCTAAATTTCAATATTTTAATAGTAGGTTTTTTTCCTCCTTTATACAAATTTACATCAGGTACCAGCCTTTCAGGTTATTTGAAAAGACAAACCTCTCATCCTGAGCCTCTGGTACAATCAGTGCACAAGCGTGTAAGCAGCTGGGGATAGCTGGCAACTGGCATTTTAAGGTTCTGGTTAGACAAAAGGCTTCTCTGGCCTGTATGTCCCCATGGGGGCTGGAGCAGCAACTCATTTCTAGTTCTTCTCTAATTCCTCACTTTTCTCAGTGTGTGAAGCACATCCTGTTTGCCCTTCTCTTGCAGTAAAGGTTGGAGAAATGATCTTCCAGCGAGACAAATCAGTTGCAAAAAAATCGGAGCTCTCTTTCATCTCTTTAAAGAGAGGGGGAGTTGAGAGGGGAGAGAGCTGGTGGTCAACAACTTCAAAAGGCTCCAAAGAGCCCATGCAGCTCCTCAGCCATAATGAGTTTTTATTATCATACATTGTTTGTAGCTCTCAGAGCTCACTCAGTTGCCAAAAGGCTACACAGGTTCTGTCGTTGCACGAGTTTTGCTGAGTATTTGGGGATTCTGTCTGTAGCTCCCAAGTTGTTCATTTTTTTTTCATTTTCAATTGAGTAGATGGGGGCTTTGTTTTCCAAGTGCTTTGGAAGAGGAGGTTTAGAATAGTGCTGCCTATGTTTGTCCACTCCCTTTGTTCCGGAGGTTACAATTTTTTTTTCTTTGCTATTTTTAACTATCTTGATGCACATATATATATATAATACATGTAAAATTAGATACTCTTTAGAGGTTTGGGAATAAGATGAACAAATTACTTAGAAGCAAATACTTCTTTTCGCATGTCACCAACAAGATAACCCAGAAGCAGCAGTGTAAAACAACAAAAATTGCATTATAGAAGTATCCTATATTAAAAATCCTGGCAGTCTAAGGCGGGGGAAATGATTTATTTTAATAGAGATTTGTTTTTGGCATGATTTACTGATTAGAAAATTCCATGTTAATTAATGTTATTGAGCTTGAGTTTATCTTAAATATTACACTAACTAAACCATCTTTCTTATAACTTTGCCTCTGATTTTTATCATCACTAAGGCTGCACAGTGAGATTCCATTACTTTTTTTTTTAATTTGAGAAATATTAGATATATCTTGTAAACCACTAAGGGCAAACAAGTTGTACAATAAACTGTTTCTGATTGCGATCTGTAGTAGTAGCTCAGGTTGTCAAGAGTCAATTATATTTAGGTAAATTAAGGTTTAAGGCATATCTCATTCATCTTTAAAACGCATCAAATGCATTGCCCAGGCATTCAAGTCATGGAACTGTTCACATTAACTGTATTTATTCCTTTTATAAATATTACTCAGAGCCTTGCTAAGTAGCAATATTGTGCTCTAATGAGCATATGTATGCTGCAGAGCTTTCAGAGAGATTTAGTTCAGTGATTACAATTCCTTGATCTGCCAATCTGCACATCTAAAGAAGCTATTTGGTTTTAATACTCTGTCTACCAATATTAACTTCACTGAAGAGGTGACCCCCCCAAATGTCAGTATGTTTTAAAACTATTTGGGGATTATGTTTAAGCCACTGTAACATTACTTCTGTCTAAAGGTACCTCAGCATATCATGTAGCAAAACATCCACAGATGAAAGGCAGAGAAGATAAAAGGCAAAGAGAATGTTACTAATTAACTCTGGATATCTAATGGGCCCCTCTTCCAGTCCAGTCTCCCAAAAATATCTGGCACGCAGAACAGGCTCCAGATGGATTGGCTGCCATACACATATGGCTGCAAATAACCAGTGCACATGTCTTGGGTTTTCCTTGTTGGGTTCCTGGCTTACGGGAATGGGATGGCTCACAGCTGTGACACAGAAACATAAAGAGATCCCTGTGCACTGGCACAACTCTAACAATAGTTTAGTTTTAGGGCAAGATGGGAGGCAGTGGTTGCTGAACCTTAAGTGCTGTCCTTAGCTGAACACAGCAGAGATAAGGCTTCTTTTCCCATTTCCTGCATGTTTGACACATGTGTCTTGTCAGCCTCTTACTGGAGTATCCAGTTGTTCTTATAAATAATTATAAACCCCGTGAAACTTGCAACTTTAAATTTTTTTATTATTTGACTCTCTCTGTAAGGTTCGGTTTTGCCCTTTGAATAAGTCAGCCACCTGCACAGCTTATTTGCGTTTTAAGTCATCAAAGGTCTGTCATGTTGGCTGGATAAAAACAGCAGAGGAAAATGGGAATTTCTTTTCTAAATGACACAAACTTGTCCCGTGTCCCCTTTTTCAGAGGGGTTTGAGGCAGATGCATTAGAAAAAAAAAGTGTTAAAATTGGACAAGATGCAAATAGGCAGGAATTTTCTTCAAACACAACATTGTCCTTTGAAGGCCACTTCAAAGACACCTTCAGAACCAGAGAAACTCCCTACAGCTGCGGGCAGCAGGGCCAGCAGGAATGATGCAGAGAAGAGAGGACCTTCTGTAGCCAGAGCACACGTGGATTCTTAATGTGCCAGTGAGTGTTTTGGGATGCCAGTGGGCCCTGTGTGTGGAGAGAGCAAGTGAACCAGATAGCGAGCCACACACAGCCACCGTCACAGTCATCCATCACAGCCACCCAGCACAGCTGCACAGATCTTCCCATTAGATCTTCTCCTGGGCTTTCACAGATGCAGGCTTAAGCCTTGAAATATTTAAGCTTTAAAATCCTTCATGTGGTTAATTATGATAATTCTAGGTATTTTTACTGTCTGCATAAATGCTCAATCCTTTGGGGACGTCGTTAAGTTATTAGCTTCATTGCTTTCCCATGACAGTGATGCTGCAGTTCTGGTCAGGATGGGTCAGCATGAAAAAAAGCGCCCTTTTGTCTGTGAATTTCCATACAACAGCCAAAGTTTTGAATTCTGAGAAACTTAGTAAAGAATTGCTGTTTTCCTGACATTTGAGCTTGTGTTTATGTGCACAAATGTCAAGTTCGAAGAAGGGCATCTTGCACATGTGGAACTATAAATGGACTGGTTTTTTTTCTCTCCAGGAAAGCTTGTTTGAACATCCGAGGGGGAAATTCTACTTGCTGTTTTAATAAGACTTGCTTATGTTTTGCTTTAAGAGCAAGATGTGTTGATACCAGCCTCAATCCTAAAGGTTTCTTACGAAAGCCAATACACAGGGCAATGCAAAATCTGCTGTGCTGCCGGTGCCCTGTCGTGCTGAGAGCTCTCTACAGTGTTTGTTTACCACCTGCCTCAACAGAGGAAACAGCAAATGGGGCCTTTGTTTTCAGTGACAGCAGAGATGCTGCTTTAATGTCATCGCTGTCTTTCCTGTGCCTGACTGGCTCTTCCAAGCTGGCCATGCTGTCAGACAGCAGGAGCCCGTGTTTGGGCAGGAGGAGCACTGCTGAGAGTGGAATAGCTTCCATAGCAGGAGAGGTGGCAGCATGCCCACCTGTTTCAGGTCCATTTGAGGTTACTGAGCTTGATATTAAAGGCTTCAGAGAATGAGCAGCTTTGATGAACCATTGCTTTCATGATTTCTTCATATTTGTTATGACACCGCCTTGACAAAGATACCAAAGCTTTTGGGGACAGAATTGAAAAGAGGATCTAAGAGACAGCTTCCCAGTTGTGATACCTGTCCACATACTGACCTGAATCAAGGCTTAACACTCTGACTTGTGGCAGGTACCATCCACCACCTTTCACATTTGCATGTTTCCCACTCCCTCAGGAAATACAGGGTTGGGTGCTTGAATATTTCAGTTGTTATTGCCAGGGTTGTGACCACAAGAAGGCTCCGGTGGTTTGATACTTTGGCATTTTTCCTGCCATATTTTATCAATCTGATAACCTGCTGTTACATAAAATGTAATTTGAAGTATGGTACTTCATTAGATGATTTTACAGTATTAGAACCACCCAAAAGCTTTGATGTAGAAGATAATTAGTAAGAAATTATGAGGAGATAGAGCATGGGTGGGCAGACAAGGCTAATGAGTCACAGTTAGCAAAAAGTGTGAACTGCAGTAGTTTTTTGTCATTAATATCCCAAGTATATTCCTGTTGCTTTTCTTCGCCTTTATAAGGCATGAGAGGAAGACACGGAGAAGATGCATTTTCAGAGCCAGAGGCTGATTCTAGTCTGCCTGTGTGGTCTGTCAGACAGTTATAGCAGTGCCATTGATAAATCACAATGCCTAGATATCTGAAAATTCGAGGTCATAGAAATCAGATTGATTCCAAAATAAGCCATGGTTTAAATGGTTGGTTTTCTCCTTAGTCTGAAATATTCAAAGGAGTTTTTTGTTTAAGGCTAGTTTCATTGCAGTGCTGATTTGAGCCTGTTTTCAAACTTCATGACTGCTGGGAAGGGTATTGAGCTTCATCTTAAATTTAAGTGTATGTACTACCACCATGTCCCACAAACACACTCTGCCCCTTCAGCCTCTTTCCTCTTATCTGTTGTTTCATCAAGAGAAGGTAAGAATCATGGAAAGTAATTATTTAGTGTTTAGCATCCATACCAGTCGTGACCCACCAGAACAGGTATCACCAGGTCACGGCAAAATTCTGTAGTTTTCTTTTGAGGTAGCAAAGTGGTCTCTGTTTGGTTTGGATTTTGTTGGGGTTTTTTTTAGTACTGCCAAAAATATTTTTGCTTTATATAGAATTTCAAGGTCACTGGTCATTTTCAGATGTCTTGTATTTGGTTTGGGTCATGTGCATAACCTGGTCCTTAGAGACAATGTCCAAGGTGATGACGAGTATACTGTGGTATATCTTGAAACTAAATATGCCATTAATTAAGCAGATGATAGTCCATAGGTAAGGTCTGTGGGTTCATTGCTGAAGGAAAAAATACGTGATTGGAAAGACAAAACTAGGAAAGAGTTTGGCCTCAGTTTTCTATTGAGATTTTCCTGCCAGCTAATCACATATGCTATTAGAGCATTCCTTTCATTCAGCAGGAGATGGTTTTAGAATATATTGTATTTTAATAAACTCTTCCCTGGTGCTAGCACTGCCCTTACCGTGTCCCTTGCAGTTTGTCTGTGTTCTGTTGCTGACAGAACTTGCAGTTATTGTCTCTTACATTCACAAAGCTGCCTTCCTGAGGAGGTAACAGGGTATCAGCTCTTGTAGTCATTTTTAATCATTGTGTAGAATAATTTCTTTCTAATAAGGCTAGTGATTAATTATCATGCCCTTTTTATCAGTGTAAATCCTGCCAGGGGTGCACTTGCTTTCAATTACAACCTTTCAAGGTTTTCTTTGGTAGAATCCAGCATACTTAGAGAGACAACCCCATAGTTAGGCAGTCTTTTTTCTGTACAAGCAATAATTATCTCCTCCATTATTGTTCTATTTATTTACAAATAAAGACCAGATATCCACAGTGGAACATACTAAAAAAAAGAAATTCCATTACCCCAACACTGAAGAAAAATTGACATCAGAAGCTTGATGGAAATGGAAATACACTATCCATTTGCATGGTTAGAGAATATGAGCCCTTTATAAGCCTAAAATAAATGAAATACCAATATGAAATTAGGAATATGTTTCTCATTTATAGAGAGTCCTGAAGCAAGCTGCTTTTGTCTTTTCCTAATAGCCTCACTTCAGACTCAATTGTTACAGATTACTGTGGAGATGGAACGGAACTGTGCAGCAGTTCAGGAACGAGGCAGGAGAGCATTGCCTGAGAATCCAAATAAAGCAGCAGGGAACTTTACACAGAGAGTGTGAAACTGCTTTATGACAAGCCATATTGCTTGCTTCTCCATAAATCTGTAGGAAGGTTTGGCAAAGGAGTTGAGCCAGTAACAGATCCAGAGGTACTGAGCGTCTCCCAAAATCAGTGTCACTTGGGGTGGCCACAGATCCATCTGTAGCAAAATCTTGGTGTTCCTCGTGCTAATTGACATTTTCCATAGGCACATCAGGTAGCCCTGGAACAGTTCTCTCCTAGCCTGTGCCTAGGGAAATAAAAACATATGTGCCCCTTACTGCTTTGGGAATTTTCAAGTGGACTTGAAATTGTTTCCGTCTGCCTTCTATGTACTCTCTGTTCCTTGAGATGCCCCTGGTTTAACACCAAACTTGACGAGCTCTTTAACCTGCTCAGTGGGAATATTGACTCTGCTTTTACACTGTGGTATGAAAGATTTCCTCCACAGAGGGTAAAAACACAGCCCTTCTGAGTGTTTGCATAAATATCAGAAGGATTTGGAGGGACACAAATCTCCTTCAGCAGTAATCATATTTTTTTGTTGCTATTAGTATAACAAACTAAAAATCCTTTTGCTTATACAATTTGTTTTCCCAAAGGGAACTGTTCATGCCCTTAAAAACTCTTAATGTGTGAAGCAAGTGCATAAATAAAAAGACAACAGGAGAAAGAATGAATATTTATACAGTCAGCATTCAGGGCATTAATGAATCTTTATTTATTTTTTTCTATCTATAATTGAAATTACCAGCAAATAATGAACTTTCTTATTGAGAAGATATTCTTAGAGATAAAGCCTCCCACTAGGCATGGGGATATGGGGATGCTTCTGCTAATCTTAAAATCTTCTGATTCAATTTTGGCCTCACAAGAAGTTGTCAGAAGGCATATTTCTCTGTCTAAAACTTTGTTAAAGGATCATTACTGAAAACTCAGCATTTCATAACAGAGAAGAAAGTTTGGAAGTTGATTTTAGTTGGAGAGATGGAAAATATTTTCTCTCAAGTTTGCAACTTCTATTTTTGAAGCATGCCAGTCACCCCAAATATGAAATACTTGTCCAGTCACAGTACTTCCAAGAGTACAGCTTGTTTTTTTAATGGCATCGGCAGCACAATTCACTTTCTATTGCTTCCTGTAGTTGATGCCCATTAAGTTAATTGTATTCAAATCTGGCTATGATTCAGTAATGCCATGTGAATTCTAGTTTGCCTATTAATCTTAATTCTTTCTTCCATTGATACTGGTTCTTTCACTTTTTTTTCTTGTCGGGAGTGTACTGTGCATGTAAGTGGTGTCAGTTCTTTTCATGAGTTCTGCGTATGGGAGGGAAATTCTTCCCAAATCCAGCAAAGTTTGCAGTTGCAGGAAACGTTCCTGTCCTTCTCTCTTTCCCCCAAGCCCTGGTTCAGTGTGACAGGCACCACACCAGTCCTCACTTGGCTGCCCGTGCGAGACGCTGTGCGCTCGGAAATTGCTTCCCAGTGCATCTCTGCAATACATCAGCAGGGAGCTCTGGGATGAGGAGCGGAGCCTGCATCTCCTTGAAGATTTACTGTGTCATATTCAGGGCTCTATTCACATTTCTGTGAATATACAGGGATTTTTCTTGTCTACAGCACAAATAAAATAATCCTCTTTTTAATCCTGACAGTACCTTTAATCCTGACAGTACCTGCAGCCAGCCAGGAGAGGCCACTCCTGGTAACTGAGGTCTTTCTCATGTGCAGTTGCATCCAGAAATTTCCAACTTTTGCAAATGCAGAGTGCAGTATATAATTTAGCTAATTCATGATGACAGAGAAGCACATTTCAGTGAACTGGCACAGAACTGGCAGCCAGGGATACTAGAATTCTCTGTCTAGCTCTGCCTTTTTTTCTCCCTATTTCCTTGCCTAAGTCTGATAAACCTCTTGCTTTCATTTTCCCCACAGGCTAAAGTGCAGCTACTGCAATTTTATAAGGTTCTTGAAGGATTATTAACGAAATTTTAAATCTTCCTAAGGTGCTAATAGTGTTAAGCTGTATCTACCAGAACGAGCTACCAGTTCTGATAGATAACTGGAGTATAAAAGCTCAGGTTAACAAAGTCACTGTAACTAATATAGTCGAAACAGGGAATCCATAATCCTGCTTACCAGGCTTATAGACCTCAACACTCAAAAGATACGTGCAAAGACAGGTCCTTGATTTCAGGTACAGGGCTGAACATGCTGCTTCTTTAATAAGTAGGTATGGCACCTGTTGATATATTTGCTGACTAAATTCAAAGCATGAGTGCTTTTCAAATTTTTTTGATGAATAATGGAAGATAAGATACCCCTCTCTTTCTTCTTATCTAAGGAAAGCACTTTAAAAATTGCCCATATGAAATGGCCTAAGGACAGATTTTGTGAATTCTTCACAAGTAAATTGTGTGAGACTCCCTCTAGTCAAGTTTGGTTTTTTTTTTCATGGTAGCGTTGTTAGTTATTAAATATTTTTAATAGCAATACCTCGGTAACATAGGAGATTGCCAAAGTTCTATCAATTTTTTCTGTATGGATTGTTGCAATATCCTTAGGGTGTATCATCACAGCAGCAGGGATTCATGTCTACATTTTGGTGTCTGTTACTATGGATCTGATTGTCTGGATTCTGTTTCTCATTGGTACAGGCAAATAGATACTCCAGGGTGTAATTCAGCTCATATTCAGATTGCTGTCAAAAAACGAGTCAGAAGAGTGGTTGGGTTTCAGATGCCTGCAGTGTGGGACTCTAATGTTAAATGAGATGGCTTCCCACCTGGTATGTTTATGTCTTGACATTTCCACATCAATATAATTTCCCAGCTGGTAGTTGTCAAACACTGGAGATTTGATTTTTTTAGATTTAAATAGAAGTGTGAGTGAGTCAGATTTAAGTGATACAAATGTTTTCATTTCTTGTTTTAGTCTCTCAAATGGAGCAACTTACACTTTTGTCCCTTTGAATTACACAGACTGCAAGGAAATGTGGAACAGAATCTTTTAAGGGATTGCACTCCCTTACATGAAATGGACACCAAGTGCTTTAGATTGCTTCAGCTACTAGAAAGAATGTTTTAGTTTGAAAGTGTGTTATTGACATGGCAATTCCCCTCACCATGAGCAGACCCTGCACAGAGAAGCTCTGTCATACGTCTCCGTATCACAGATTTCTCGAAGGAGGCATTCAGCCAAAGACTTTGGATAAGAACTTAAAGTGGACATGTAGTAAACTGACCCCAGTTTTGGGGTAAATTCAGCATGTGTTCATCATCACTTAAAACACTGTCCTTGTTAATTATTACCTTTTAATGAAATGTAATCACTGCAATGGCTTAGAACCTTGAAAGCCAAATTCTGGCATCTTCTAATTGGCTGCCTCTCATATTTTCATGTATAGGACTCATACATCCTGGAGGGTTAAAAACTGGAGACTGTGGGCAAGAAAATCTGCTGAGTTGGAATCTCCTCTTGTATCACTATCACATGCAAGTGAATGCCATAGAATCCAAGCTTGCTCCTTTTTCTTAAATGTAACCTCAGCTGTACCCAAGAATATTCATAGCTGGTATAATCTGTGCATTTCACCAGTACCTTACAGCAACAGCATTTTGCTTACAGGGTAATACTTAAAATAAGAACATCTGATCAATATATTTTTCCAGTTTTTTAGCTAGTGAACATTCTAAACATTTTAGATGCCACCCTCCATTGGAAATGCAAATTTCTGAAACTTACACAATTAGAAAACTGACCACGAGAATGTTAATTAGGGCCATAACCTGAGTAATTGTTCAGGGCTGGCCACACATCCTTAGAGCCTCTTGTAATCTGAGTTGCTGGGAACTAAAAGTTCAATTTGTATTAATGAGGGAAATCGTTCTTTCTGTTGTACACCAAGATGACAAGATGTGTGTTCATTGACCAGACTACAGGTAGGATCATAATCAAGGGCTCTCAAAATAGCAATCTAGCTTTCCCTGCCACAGCTCACATCCATGCCAAGGTTCCATGCCCTCTTTGTGTGATGCCTGCATTGCAAACCCAGTTTTATAATGCCTCCCCAAGCCATGTTCCTTTCCCAAGAGTTGGTGTGGCCATATCCTCTAACTGGAGTTCTCCCTTCTACTGCATCAGTGCCTCTACACATACTGCAATAGGAATCCTTTCAGTAAATGCAGCTCATTCCTCTCATTTCCTCCTGGATTTCTAGGCAACCTGTTGATCATCTGGATCACATGGATTTTCAGTGGTGTATTCAGCTGACCAACTGGCTTTGGTACAACTTGCAGAATAGTAAATTCAAGGCTAAGAGAAAGGCATTGTTGGTGCTGTTTTATACATATAGTACCAAAATAAAATTCTAATTATTCTGTAGATTCAAGATCCTATTTCTTGAGCTGAATAGAAATCTCTGGATATGTTGATATGATCTGCAGATACCTGGTTAATTCAGTTTAAGTTACTCTTCATAGCTGAACTTCCCAGCCCTCAGCTGAAACTGCATGGGGGATGGTGTGCTGCTCATGGTGTCCTGCAGTGCAGAAGGATTTATTCAGTTGTCACGGACAACTCACACTTCTCATCTGGATAGTGGACAGATGGGGCTTTTGATTCCTGAGTGACTTGGGGTACTGCAGATTATAGATTTCACTGGACCAAAGCATTTAGTTACATCAGAACCTAATTGTTCTCCTACAGTCTGAGAGTTAAGATTATACTGAGATATAGATTCTGGTTCTTGCTTTTGTGCTGTTTGCAGGCCCAGTTAGGAAATGTAATATCATTTATATTGGTTCCCTCTTGGGAAAGTAACTTGGTAGGTGCTAATTAATGAAATTACCCACACAGACACTCACTCTCACACATTCTGACCACACCCAGTTAAACGTCAGCATAGTTTCCCAGGTCAATATTTCAAGGCAGTGCTGATGAGATAGGATGTCAAGTTATAATAAAAGATTGTGTTGGTAAGTAAATTTAGCACTTACTCACTTCAACTGGCAAAATTGGGGAACAACTCGATTTTCGGAAAGTTAATTGGATATTGAATCCTCTGAGTTGTTTCAAGTGAGATGAGCAAGCCTTTCCTCAAAGCAGAGGATACAGCCTCGAGTTAAATTAAATGCTGGCTGCAAGCTGAATTAGCAAATGGGATCTGGGCAAGACTTTAGAGGGGAAAATTAGGATTATTTTATGTCAGCAAGCAGACAACCTGTAGTTAAAGTACCAAAACGTACTGACATGCTGAGAAACAGCATTCCTGTGGTACTTCAGTTGCCTTTGGCAGCTCTCAAGTAATGTGTGTGCTAGAGATGGGAGTGGGGTCAGTGAGCCCACAGAAGACACAACAGTCAGAAAGAATCTCTGGTATTTCTGTCTCCTTGTACTTCTCTCTCTCTCTCATGCATTTCCAAGAGCATTATTTGACTGATATTTTTTAGATCTGGGCTTTTTTTCCAATGTGTGGAAAATGCACAGTTACCAGTACATGAAGCCTTCTGTTCTTCACATAACATTAAGTGCTCCCTGGGGGCTGTTCACGTAGGAGTTCTCTGCTAAAGATTTGCCTCAGGAGTCTGTGATTCCTACAAGAAGAGCACATATCTTTATTTCAGAGTCATCACAGGCTATCACACTGGTTGATGCTCGCTCACATTCTGCTTCATTAACTGCCCCTCATTTGTTTCCTTTCTTGCCAGCCCACTTAAGCAAGATCCCCAGTGTACTCCCATTAAAGCCATTACCAGTTTCAGACAGAAGACAGATGGCCTCATGCCCTATTCCTTCTCCATGTACAACTTTTATCTGGGATACTTCTTTGAGATGTTACCAAAATACTGACTGCACTCTTCCCTTTCTAATAAAACAACAAGTATTACGATTTGGTTTTATACTGGATTCAGAAAATTCATGGTGCTGGAGAGGAAGAAACTTGACATGGGAGTGTGGACACAGCTTGAGATGTCATTAATGGGCAGCAATACTCTGTTAAGGACTTTCTGTCTTTGCCCACTAAATCTGAGGCTGTGCTGTGCATTTGCATATTCTTACAATCTGACCTAGGACGGTTGATAATAGGCACACTTAATCTCAAGGAAACAGTAAAAGGAGTCTAGAAGCTTTTAGGTGTTGATGGATAATGTAACTCTAATTAAATGTGTAATCTAATGTAATAAAGTGGCTTCCAGCTGATCTTCTTCTTGGGAAGAGTCCAAAGCTTCTGTTCTGATAAGGCAGCGTGATCAGTTGTGGATTTCTCCATCTCCATGTGGGATCATTTCAGACAGTATAATGGTGTGTTACATGGCAAATCCTCACCTGTAGTGTCGGACAAATTTGAACATCACTTGGAAGCTATGTGCATTATCTGGATGTTAGCAGTCATGTGATGCTTTTACGATTTCTTCTTCCTGCATTGCTTGTGTATATGCACGTGTATGAATGCACGTTGTCATCTTTACATGAATTTGGGGAAACTGGTAAGTGAAGCATGCAAAAAAATCCCCTCTTCTTTATTACTTAATTATCTGGTTGTGAGGCCCAGCATTCAGCAGTTCAAGCAAATAACTGAGATGTGAATTATTCATTACATGAGAATGAAAGATTCTAGCTGTTCCAGTCTTCTCTTTCTGACAGCTCTATCAAGCATGAGAGACAAAGATATTGGCATCATAACAGCATGCAGAGATGGGGTCATTGACCTAACCTGTCCCTACTGCTTGGTTTCTGTTTTTTTCTTTTAAAACATAGTAGGAGCAGTAATATGTATTGCCCAGCTCTCAGCTTTTTCATGGTGGCATGGTTTGTATCTACTGTTGTTGTATTTCCATTTGTTACTTTCAGGTGTGCATTTCTTTCTCAAATGTGTCAGCAGTACAGTAAAGTATTTTAGTCCTCTAAGTGACCAAGACTACTGTGTAGATAAGCATTTCCCTACTTTCCTGTTGGTTCTATCTTATGTGTCATTTAGCAAAGCCCGTTTGAAAGCAGAAAGTGAAATCCTCATCCCGAAGAAGGCAAAGCTTCCACTGGTCTGTGATAATGTCTGGTGTTTCATCATTAAAAGATAAGTATCTGTAAAAATATGGCCATTTGCAAATTCTCTGATGGAGGCACTTAGTACTTCCCATGCAGGTAATGGCTCTTCATGGATGATGACATTTCTATAGCAATTTTTAATTGCCAGTGAATGCCAGCAGAAGAAGTTGTGGGTAAGCAGCATTTTAAAGGATCAGTATTCCAGCTGTAACACTCTGGGATTTTAAGCAGGATGAATACATTATTTCAGATTACTCACAGAAAGAAGCAACTATATGTTCATTTTATTTCACTACAAAAACCTGACAGCCCACTGTCTGTAAAAATACACTTCCCTTCTCTGTATTTTTTCAGGAGCCTGCTGAGCTTCCTCTTCATCTTTTTGGTTTCTCGGGCTTCAAGTAAATAAGAAGGGTCAGTAAAGCCTTTTAGCTGCAGCCTTTTGGCTTTGTCCTGCTTCATTCTAAAGCCAAATGATCCAGAAATCGACCTGAAAACATAGTTAACTGGTGTGAAATTTAGACATGCTAGCAAATTACCAGTAGGAGAACATGCTGAGTTTCAAATCATCCTGCAGCTTGGGAGACTGCTAAATTAATTAGCTTGATAGGAAACTTTAAGGAGGAGCTACTGACACAATCCACTGGAAGGAGAAAAGAAGGATATTTCTTAGGAAACAATGACATTGGCAGTTTGACACCTGCTGTTCTGAAGTGTTTGCCAAGCCCTTGAAAAAAATCAATCTATATATTAATGTCAGTGTGCCACCATCCAGTTCAGCAGACTGGGACCAGTAGTGAGGGCTACACACACACTAATGGCCATGTCTCACATAGAATCTGCCTTGCTCAAGGAGTTGATTATGCCTAGTAAATATCTTGGCTGTTATTGACTGTTCAACTCACATTAAAAAAACCTTCTATGGTAGTCTTCCTTTAGACAAAAAAAAAAAAAAANGGGGAGTTTTCCTTTAAAAAAAAAAAAAAAAAAAAAAAAAAAAAATCACGAAGATTTGTGGGCCATTTAAAAATCTATAGGGCATGAAATTGATAGTGTGTGAGAAAGAGAGAAAGGAATTCCCTCATTAGGTCCTGCACATTAGTACAAAGGCTGTTACTGTAGTTTAATCTGAGTTCTTGTGATATTTCCTCATAATTTATACCAGGCATGCACATGGAATAGTACACTAAACTACTGATATTTCTTTTAATTACATTTTCTTGATGTCTTCATTCTTTTTTTTTTTAATGCATATGAACTGTCTAAGCAAGGGATGGTTAAAGTGAGTAGCTGAATTAAATAACCTGAACTGAAACTCTGACTTCTTGCCTCCAAATTGTGATGTACAACATAAAGGCTCTCAAGAGAATTACAAGGGCAGAATTGCATTTTTACTCTGTTGTTGATGAACTTAATGGTACCCAACACTAAGGCTGCCTCTGTGGCAGCAGCTGAAGCTGATGTGCCAGTGTTTCTTGTGAGAGTCGATTGGACTGGAACTTAACTGCTGCTCAGGCTTATTCATTTGTACAGCTGTTCTCCACCTCTGGATATCAGGAAAGTTACTTTAGTATCCCAAGTGTTGAAAAAGGGTCAGAGCACAGAGCATGAAGCTCTCAGGTTTTTTTTTCCCTTCTGCACTCTTGGCATGCTCAGATTGTCTTCAGTCTTTGCTCTGATGTGACTTCGAGTGGATAAAAATTTTGAGTTAGGCTTTCTGGCAGCATCTATATCCTGGAAAGTGCTGTGAAATCAGCTGGAAAATGATCTTGCCCAAATTATAAATGCAAATTCAGTACTCATGTCAGACAAACACATTTTCTCTGAACAGATTTTAATGTTTGACTATGGCAAAATCAAGTTAAACTCATTTTCCAGTTCAGTGTCAGCCCAAATATCACAGGGGGTTATTGCAAACCCTACGGAGGAGGGAGGAGGAATCAGAAAGGAGCAGAGATATGCCCTCTTTGAGAGTCTTTCTTACTGTACACCTTGCTCCAACCTCGTCTGGAAGTACAGAAAACTTCTTTGTAGTGATGCGCTCTTATTAAAATAGCAATTTACTGATTAAAAGCAAAGAGAAATATATTCTGCAGGAGAAGCAGTAGAATGGATAAATTGTGCTGCAATAAAATGTATGTTTTCTCAACATCATAGCAAATTTATATAAATGGAAATTTTTTATCTCCTTAATACTAAGGTCACAATTGTGTGATTTCTATTTCTGGTTGTCATTTTTCCACAAGGATCTTGTTTGGAATCAGAAAAGTATTTGGGGCAATGCCTCCAGATATGTCTAGAGATAGATCAGACAAGTTGATTCCAGAAATATAATCTAATATATATTCCCTGAAAGACAGTAAACCCCTGTTTCCAATTCCGTTGTTACTTTGTGTTTGAATTATTCAGGTTTACTGATACATATGTTTCTTTTTTATTAGAACTCTGTTTTATCTTTGTTCTAATAAAAAAATAACATGTACATCAGGAACCCTGAATAATTCAGTCTGACTTCATAACTCAGGAAGCTTACTCTTTTCCAAGGCAGTTCTTGCCTAGGTGTTCCAGAAATCAAGCAATTCTCTTATGAACAGTTGTTCCTCTGTTGTAGAAGTCAGTTTTAGCTACCATGCTGAGTGCAAGGTTACAGAGTTTGCTGTTGTATTGCCTGAGGCAGCTTCAGCTCTTTCTCTGTAGGAAAAGGACAAAACAACATTTTAGTTATTCCACACAGTTACTTGAGTAAGGAACTGTTCAAACTTTAATTCTTCATAAAAGATCTTCTTTCAGAATCATTTTAGCTAAATATTGGCCAGAGAAAAAGCATTTCTCCTCTGTCAGATGATATCTTCATCAGTGCATTTTTTTTTTTGAGAAACATAAAGCATTTTAATTAAACTATGAATCCCTTGAAAGCCTTCTAAACATTGGGTTTGTGTGTTTAAAAATTATTATCACTTATCAAAAGACATATCAAGATGCCCTGCAATGCATTAATGAGATTAGAATTGTAGCATTTGTCAGAGAACTAAATAAAGGCAATTTTGATTAGCAGCAGCTCTGTAGAGCTGATCTTTTGTTGTTAAAAATTAATTTTGAGGTCTCAAAACCAAGATTGGAACTTCAGGTTGTGTGAATTAAATACTGGATTATGAGATGCCAGCAACTAAAGTGTAGCAAGAAAAAAGAACTGTAGAAAGAACTCAATCTTCTTTTGTTTTCCTTCTGTACATAAATTCTGCAGTGTGGTATGAGTCCTGTGACTTCATCTTTTTGTTGCTGTCATTCCATTCGACACTTCCAAACTGCAATGCTAATGCTCTTCTTTGTGACCACTTTTTGTCTTCCAGCCCATTTGACAATCTGCTTTTTCCACTCCTGAGGTTACCTGCTAATTTTACCCTTTCATCTCATTCTGTGCAGAAAAGTCACTGATCTCCTACTATTTAGGACCTCTCAGTCTCAAAATTTCCACCTTTAGCACAATTCCAGCAATTACTGATCAATTCCAGCAGAGTGGAGTTAATTTTTACAAAATTATTTTGCAATTTATGAATTTTCATCTTTATTTGTTTCACACTAGAGCTTCTCTCCTGCACTGTGGAGTGAGGAATGGTATCAGATACTCACTGGTTTTCCCAGCACTTGTTTCATGCTTGAAGAAGGAATTCTCTTTGCTGTATTTATATTCACTATACTTTAGAACCAGGCAGGCTAGGTGTTTGTCCTTTCATTTATTTCCCATTTAAACCTCTTCCAGATATCAATTATATGACTAATTGATTATCCATAGAGAAGCTTCATCTTTTCCTGCTTAGGTAATTCCTCTCAGAAGCAATGAAAATTCCATTAGGCAACAATCTATTACACCAGTCAGCCCCAGCCAATTTACACTTCTGATGTGTTTCCTGTTTCTAGATTAAGTACAAGCCATGTGCAGCAGAAGCAGCCCTCATTCATTCAGGGTAGTTTTGATTCTGTCTCATGGCTAAGAGCCCTATAGCTTAATAATTCTAGTGGTTTCTTCTGACAATAAATTCTTTACCTGTAAACATACAAATTTGTGATTTTTCCATTTCATCCCTAATCCAGAGGTGTTCCACAGAACACTGCCCATCTTACAAAGTTTTCCACAGTGGTATCACCTTGGCAGGAGGTGCTTCCACATGATGGGACTGAAACTGCTCTTTTCATAATGAAATCACTCTTTCATGAGTCTTTTATTTTAGTATTTGTTTTGCTCAGTGCACACTAAAACTAATGTAATATGGAAACAAATGTTCTTCTGTTGATGGAGAAAATGAAGTGTTTTCCCCATGTTTCCGTGGAGACAATCAGGCTGCCATAAATGAACATGAAATGGCTCTTAGTTCTGCAGAGTTTGGCTGTTCTGAAGTCATTCCCTTACAAATCATTCTCAGGCTCCTTCACTTGTGTTCTGTGATGCCTTCCAAGAGACCCAGGCTGATTTCTAGACACTGAGTTTTGCTATCCCTATTTTAAATGCTGGAGAAGATACTGAGGCACAGAGAGACATACATTTATCCCAAGGGGTGAAAAAGGCAATGATAGAACAAGAAGACAATGTAAGGGTGTCCTTTCCTTCCTGGCCCATTGACTAGGACAGCCACTGCCCATGCACTAAGGTGCTAAGAACACTAAGAAAAAGTGTACATTTGGGAATTCTTCCCTGACATATTGTTTCAAAGAATGTTATCAGTGTTCTGCCTTATTCATTAAGTGTAAAATCACAGAAGCATAGAATGGTTTGGGTTGGAAGGGACCTTAGAGATCATCGGGTTCCATCTCTCTGCCGTGGGCAGGGACACCTTGCACTACACCAGCTTGCTCCAGGCCCCATCCAACTTGGCCTTGAGCACTTCCAGGGACAAGCTTATATACTTCGTATGCAATAGCTGATAATGTTTGGAGCCAAATTCTGTTTCATTTATCCTAGAAAATAAGCATAGGAACTTAATGGAAAAAGTAGAGTTTTTCTCATTTCCAGAGCAGAAAGTCTTATCTCGTTTCACATTTAAATACAGGCATGTGGAGATAGGCAGCAGCCTGGCTGGGAATTGCTGTAACTGTAACAACATTGACATTCAGTCTGTCGACAAATAGAGCAACCTCGTCAGCCTTTCAGAGAATTCATACCCAGAATTGTTATTGCTTGCTTAGCTCTCTACAATGCTGTGTTAGAAAAGAGTTGTAATTATGCATACTGAAATACTGATTTGTAAGACCAGTTTGGTCCTTATTTTTTACTATTTGCTGATGGAATCAGTACTAACAGTGATGCAGTTTTTCTTCTGCATTACCTCTAAAAATAAGCATTAAAAGATATGCTTCTTGTTCATTTTTTGAAATGAGATTTAATGACAAAAAAAATCTATTGAATAATAAAATTTGATTGGTTAAAGATTTCCCTCTGTGAAAAATACAGAGGAGTTCTACATTGTTTCAATTTTTTTTCTAGTCATAGTTCACAGTATTAAACTTCATTATAGCTTTTAATCAGAGCTGGAAAAGGGTTCAGTATCTTATGAGTTAGCTATCTGAATTAAATCACAGCAATTTTTTACTCATTATATTACTACTTCAGTTTAAGTATAAATTCTAACAGCTTCAGAAGTATTACAGAAGTGTTTCACGACATACAATGCAACTTCTCTCCAAACACGTTAAAATATATGTTTGTATTAATCTGAAATGGGAAAGGTATATCTTCAATTATGCATGAATAACATCAAATATTATTTTCTGAAGAAGGTATAACCTGATTTGTTTTCATTGGCCTTGGAGTAAAATAATTTGTATTAAATGAAATCCCACTAAATAAATTATGATTCACTCCAGTGTAACAGAAAGCAGAAATAATCTACGTTAGTTCACAGGAAAAATTATATCCAGCATTTCAAACTTACCATAGTATTCTTAAGTCCAAGCATTCAGAAATCTCAAAATTAAATTAAATATACTTCCTCCTTTTTCATTTATTTATGGTGATATAGAGTCTTTTGTATGGCTTTGACATTATTAAACCTTTCTAGTTTTTATTTTCAGTATTTTCCTAGCAGCAAAGAGAATAAAATCTTGCTGGTATTTGGAAAGAAACACAGAGTTCAGTTCTGGCACTGGGATCTGGAGGTTTAAGGGGATCGGGCAGTGTCACAGGACCCACGTTTAATGACAGATATGCAAAATGCAGCCTCAGCTTCTTACAGAACTTAAATCTGACTTAGAATCCTTTGGCAAGATGTTATCAGCCAGCCTGATCTACCAGTGTAGAGCTCCAAGTCTGTCTCTCACTTTTCCTCGCACTCATTAGCCAGGAAGTTGAACGTGGAAGTCTGAGGGAGGCTGTTTCATTCCAGAAGAGGGCTGGCAGGGCTTGGAGGCACTCAGGGGGCAGAGGGACAAGGTCAGCAGGTCCCAACCTGCTTGGGCAGAGCAGGAAAGGCTGGAGTGGTGGTGATCTCTTGGAGAGCCTGGGATAGAGACTGGGTCCTTCCAGGGACTGTGAGAGGGCGCAGAGCTGACCATGCAGAAGGAAATGGTCATGTTTAGCTCTGCTCCTGTCCTGAGGATCTCTTATGATACATCCTGCAGAACTGGGCCCTCTCTGCGAGGCAGACACAGAGGTTTCAGCATTTCCTGCCGTTCCACCAAGGGTTAGAGCAGTCTTTTGAAGCTCTCACTTCCATCCCAGGAAGCTTGAAGCTGGACCACCTGGGGGTTTGGGGGACTCTTAAACAGAAGTTGTAGAGCGGCTGTCGTTAAATATATACCAAAGCCCTCTGAGTCCCAGAGAATGGGGTGATTTTTATACCCCACTACTTCCTGGAATTAATAATTGAATGGAACGCCTGACCAATGTCGTTCTGTCAGGGAGCTGTTTTAAACTCTGTTTTGCCTTCAGCTCACCAGGATATGCAGAAACACACCCTCGGGTATGACACGTGCAAGCACAAATTATCCCATAGTGGAAGTGCTTGGAACTGAGGGGAGCATCGTGGCACGGGTGCAGGATCATAATCCTCTGAACTGATGTGAGTGAGCCATCCTTGCATGTTGGGTGAACCTTTGCCTTGAGGGCAGGAGGGTTGTTTGTGGAAAGGGCACATTGAGGGTTGTGACTGATTATCACATCCACCAGTGGAAGCACATTTCTTAACTTGCAGTCCTCTCCTATTTCTCTTTTCTTTGCCCTTTTTTTTTTTTCACTGCATTAGATTTCTGTATATTCGTCCAAAAATTTAATTTAAATACCAAGGGTTCTTATCCTTTGCTTCAGAAAGGAAATCTGTAGAGTCCTTTGAAGCATCTTCTGCCTTGGATGGCCCTCAGCAATGTCAAAAGCAATTATATGTCAGTTATAAAAAGTGATTTTTAAAGTGCCTGTAAAAATTAAAATAGATGTTTCTGTGCACTGCATCAGCATCTTCAGCCACTCAGATGTTAGAGTGCTCCAAAATAAAGCTGTACAAAAATACTACACAGGGATGGAGCAAATGCTGACAGTTTGAGATGTTATTGTCTAAGTGCCTTGGGAAATTCCATTTATTGAAAATAATTCACATACATGTTTGAAACATTTGGTAATTAATTTTCAGCTGAATTGATTTCTGTATCCAAACTGCTCTGAGGAGAGAGACCTAAATATCTGAGCTGGCTATTGGAAGATGTGTTCTCTCCTAAACTTGGGGGTGGGCTAACATAAATTTTCTCCCTAATGAAGCTGAATGATTTATGCCAAGATTCACAGAAGCAGAATAAAACCACTGGTGTTGTTTACATTTATATGGTGGGTGGGTCTTGTGATCTGTTGTTAAATAACACTTTGTAAGACCAGAATTATTAACAGTATTATCTCTAAGAATAAATGTTACACTCGGCTCCAACAAAGAACAAAGTCTTCTGAATGGCTACAAAGGCCTGGAATTCCATCAAGGGCTTCCTGGGGTGTCTTGTCCATACAGGGGGGATAGAGTAGTCCCATCACACTTGGATTAAGCCCCTAACAGTCTAACCCCAGCACGTGGATTGGTTCAAGTTTTCCAGCAGAGCACTGGAAACTTACCATGCCTTCACAGAGATGTGCTCTTTAAGTTAATATGTATTACCATGTTCACCTTAGAAAAAATAGCATAAATTCATCATAAAGCTGAAGAAACTCTAACTCTGATGGGAAGGCTGTGGTGTACTTGGACCAAAATGTTAAAGCCAAAGCTGGTTTTAGCCAGCATGTGTTAAAAACATGTCCTTTCCCTAGCAAGAATCAAGAGCAGTTTGTAGGAATTTTTAATAACATGTTTAAGATGGCTTCATGGCTCCTTCACATTTGCTCTGTGATGGTTTTCATGGAAGCACAGAGTAAAATTCCACCAAGGCATTACTCAGCTGCCTCAGTCCCACTTCCCTTTGGCCATCACTGTGCTGGAAGTGGGCAGGATGATGATTTGAAACCTTCCATCCTAGATCTGAAGTTTGACATTAGTTGCCATTTGAGCTTCATGCTGAGTGGGGAGGAAGAGTCAGAGCCTTCTGTCCACTGCCTGCCCAGACCTGCTCATGTCCACAGCTTTTCCATTCCTGCCTTTCCCTTTCCTGCCTATTTCCTGTCCTCTACAGCCAGGAACTGTGCTTTTCTTCTCCTACCTGCTTGTGGACTATAGCTGGAATCAAGTACCACATAATGATAGTGAAATGCACACATATAACATAATGCATCATTTAATTGAGAGACTTAGTTTTATTATCAATCTCTTTTGTACTAAAGTATGCACTAGGATCTTTGCATTGAAGGCAGCAGGTCTCATTTTCCATTTCATCATACCTTTCCCAGCAGATGTTCTTCTTTTCTTATGTAGTCAGAACAGTTCCAAGGGGATTGCATAAAAGCAACTGCTCTTGACATTGCATTATGCAGGAGTATTTTTGTCATTGAGTGATCACAGTACTTATTGGTAGGCAATTTTAAAAACAAACCCCCCAATATTTACATAATGCCATCTCTTTTTGATTGTGCAGTTCATTTCAGCTTCACTAAACAGCTACGTTTTGAAATTACTCTCTTCCCCCTAAGGAATGGTCATAAAAACAGAATCAAGCTCATAAATCTTGTTGTGAACTATTTCTGCAGGATTACACATCTATTGCTGTGAGACATTGAAAGTACTTGTTATCACCCTTTTAAAGTCAAATGTGTGAAAAGTAAATTCGCCCTGTTGCAATTAACACGGTGACCTACCAGCACAACATACGGAGCTACATTCTTACAGAGCAACTTCTCCCTGTACTGCCATTGACTGAACTGAGATTTTCCTGCAAGTCTTTTTTTATAGTGATAATCAATAAAAACATGAAATGTAATAGAAGAGTATCTCGAACACTGTTGGTAGGTCTTTGTCCAACACTGATTGATATTGCAAAGCCACAGCTCTGGTGAATGGTGCAAGGAGGGGAGAGGGAAAGTGTGTTCAGTTCATAAGGGAAAGTTCTCTGGTCTGCTGTGTGGAGCTGGGACAGAAAGAGATTCACGATGCAGTTGGTGTTTGTAGACATTTTGGCATTGGAAAAGTAATGTCAGCATACCATTAAGAGTTTGTTAGGAGGCTGTTGCAATCCTGCAATCCCTGGTATTTATCATCTACCAATTATTTTGGTCTCTCTCTGAGATTACCATAGAAGATTCATAGTTTTAAGAGAGAACTTAGGTTGCTCTGCATAATAAAAGCTAGACCAAAAGGAAAAAAAAAAAAAAGAAGAATGCTAAAGGACAAGGTTTCTGCACCCTGCACCTCTATTTCTTCTCTTGCACTGTCAATTCAGGAAGAGACTTCTCAGCTCTGAGGACAAGGATGGCTTCCCAGAAAGCAAATCTCAGCGGCAGAAACGTCTGAGTGTGAAGTGAGGAAGAGTGAGATTCATGAACCAAGATGAAATTTTTCTAATTTCCTAATTTTTTCCAAGATAAAAATCTTCTGAAAATTATTATACTGAGATGTCCAGTACTATATTTCAGTCATCTGCCTCCTGGGATGGATCCTTCCCTTAGAGAACAAGTATCCATGGGAAATGCTCAGAAGAGGAAACCATGGAGCCTGGGTTCACAAAATGATAGGCAGGATGGGTGAAGTGGGTTTTCACCAAAGAATTTGTGTCCAAGTGAACAATCTAATTCCAGTACTGGCTGGACACGTATCTCCTTATATAAATGTTGAATGAATGCTCAGCCACTCTAAAGTGAGATTAATTAATCGTATCAGTTTCACCTTCAGACTCAGCCTAAAGAAAAAGTGGAAAAATATTCACATCTCAAAGCCAAGCTTAAGGTATTTTTTTTATTACTGTGCAGACAGAGCTGAGTGCAGACTCCCTGACATAGAGAAGGGATGGCTGTAGTTTTCCTTTCAAGCTGATAAAGTAACATCTTCTTCCCACTTTATTTATTTATTTGTACTTTTAGCTCTTCATTTTCAATGATTTCATACTCATTGCTTTAGGACAAAAAGAACTGTAATGACAAATATGGTTGTTACGTTTCATCTTATTCCCAAGGGTGTGTTCTTCTTCCGATAATGAGCATCTGCTCCTAGTCATGTAGAAATCTGATTAACAAAGCATGATCTTTGATTAGCATATTTCAGAAATTGTTTCTTATTACAAGCTCTCCTTAGGGCTTGTGTTGCTCAGCAATTGAACAACCTTCCAAATGTATTTAACATGTTGAGGAACTTTGCAGACATATAAATCCCTACTTTGAACTTTTATGTTCATATGAATCATGCACTCTGCATAAGTGGGAAAAAAATCTCAAGAAATAACAGTCCACATTGTGGGGTTTTTGCTGTCTTCTGACAAAGCCCACTGTTTGGCTTGTATTTAATAAACTACTGTTTTGAACTGCATGTAAGGACTGTTTGTAATGAATAATAAATGATGCTTCTATTATATGTTCCATTTAAGGATTTTCATGAGCTTTTCCACCATGAATGAAATAATTCATCCAACACATCAGTTGCTTTATTTATTATTGTGAACATTTGTATTGTTTTCAGATTTTAGAAGCAAATCACCAAGGTAGAGAAAGTTGAGGCCTGATTTGTAAGGAAATGATGGCTCAGATTTCCAACCACATCTTCTCCCATTGCTTTCCTTCAAACTGATGACTATTCAACAGTATTTCCTTTCTGGATAGACAATTTTTAAATTGGAAAATATTTGAAAGTTGTGTTACTTTTACCAGTACAGTATAGTAATGTATAGTGTGATGCTATTTCAGAACTGCATGCATTTTTGTTGCCTTAAAAGACCTAAATAGTTCCTGAAATAGATTCACCAATTAGAGTAAATGTTACTGTGAAAAAATGCTAAGTATTGTAGCTGTGCATGATATCACATAGACCATGTGGGCCTAAAGTTTGCTTCTTATTCATGCCAAACTAGTATTGACTTTCCAGGCTAAACCTACATCCCCACTTCTGCAGGTTTTGGCTGATAGAAAGCTATGAGCGCAAGGCCAGGCTGTGCCTGCCAGCAGCCCAGTGCTCCTGGCAGGTCTTAGCCCTGGGCTCCCAGCCAGTTTGCACAGTGATTTTTGTTGATGCGGCATTTTGCATCAAGGATGTGTCACCAGCAAAAGCCAACAATGTGCATGGGCTCCAGCAACAGAGCAAGGCCAGCTGCAAGCGAGCAAAAGTTCTGGTCATTAAATCTGTGTGTGGCTATGACCTTTGAATTACCTCAGCCACTGAAACGATAATGTGGTGACCCTGCACACTCCAAGTGGTGCTCAGTCATTAAAGGCCTTGCAGAAAGAGGGTGTTTCACTCTGGTTTGCAGTTTAAGAATATCCAGGTAGACAGCCAGCTCAGGAAACTGCGGCTTGCCATTTCAATCCCTGTCAGAGATCTGCCTCAGTCCTTAACTCAGTCTCCAGTGAGAGTGAAGTAAGAGGATTAAGAAGGTGTCTCTCACTCTTTGTGTTCTGGGAATGTAAAGGGCAGGGAATCGGATACTTCTCATCTGTCTGGCTTAAAAAAGACACCAAAAGGCAACAGCAAAACATCCCTGCACAGCCTTTGGTCTTTCCAGTGGGAGAGACCCTGGCTGCTCAAACACTGCCTATGTATTTTCCTAATGGCAACACATTGAATGTTGATGCCTTATTGTTTATGGTGTAGGAAACAGATGGTCTTTTCTCCTTCCTTGCTCACTTCACCTCTTCTATCAGTTTTAATGGTTTAAAAGAAAAAGCTTTTAACACTTTTGCTTTGTTTTTACGATTTCCCCGTCTTGCACCAAAGGCATTCCAGTAAATACATATGCACTAGTGAAGCTTAATTGCCCATCACAAATGTGTAATGGGTGTTAATGTGGCAGGAGCTTGTAGCTGTGGCTGTTTAACCCAGCACAGAACAGCTGCAGCCCTTCAGACCCGCAGGAAAACAGAATACTCTGCTTGTTGGAAATATATTTGCTCTCAGAGAAATCTGGTACATAGCAAACTGAAACTTCCTGTACTTCAAATGGTCTCCTTTGAAAGTTTCTCTGATAATTCAGTAGAAGTGGGAAATGGTTATCATAAAGGGCAGAAAGAGCTTTATACCATCCCCAAAATGAAGCCAAGAGTTGCTTATTTCCAAGAATGGACCAAGACGTGAGGAGGGATGGGAGAGGTAAAATGGGATTTGAAGACACTGAAGAGGAACAGGAAGCCAAATCCATGGCAACAGAATGTTCAAAAAGAGTTTCTCTAAAAATGACTTCTCAAAAGTGAAATTTCTCTGTGTGGCTCGGACTTCCCTTCTGAAGTGTTCATATAACCGTATTTTGAATATTTGTAATTCATCTTGGCAGATAATGTCTTATTGCTGATCTTTAGAAGCCTCCTTTTGCAGAAGAATGAATTTAGACAGATACGTTTCAAATGGGACAAGAGCCTGGACATATTTGCTCTGAGACAGCGACTCGTCACGCTGTCTAATCCCACCTCTCACACCACCGCTGGTGGTGCAGGTTGTTGTATGAAAGCCAGGAGTATTTTGTTGTTATTACTGCTCTTCTACTCAAGCATTTTAAATACAGGGGATGCTTAGCTGTAAAAATTAAAAATAATATCTGAAAATAATATGCCAGTTTTACAGCATCTGTGAAATTAAATTTGTTAGCACTCTGCATTATGTCAGTTATTAGTTAGCTTTTAAAATACTGGCCATTTTGTTATTTGAGTACATTTTATCCAAACATAGCTTTTCTGTGAGATAAACAGCGTGATGGAGATTGTTAAACCAGAACTTCATCCCAGAGTCTCATGTCTAACATTAATCAGAATGCCAGTGAGACTCAGATCACTGTTCGATAATCAGTCTTTAGGCTCTTCATCTATCTTTCTATGTAAACTTCGCTACTTTACATGCAGTCTGAAAACAGCAGCACATACTGTAAAATATCAAAGTATTTGTTCACTCACATATGGGAGTGTTCGTTCTAACCAGTTGTCATCTGCCTGCCAAGAGAGACCTCTGCATGCATTTCTCACTTTCTTTTTTTAATATGTTTGGTTTTTCGTAGCCCTTGATCCATCCAAAGATCCCTGCCTGAAGGTGAAGTGCAGCCCACACAAAGTGTGTGTCACCCACGACTACGAGACCGCGATTTGCGTGAGCCGCAAGCAGCTGGTGCACAGGTGAGGAAACTTCCCCTTGCGTGAGGCTTTTGTGTCTGTCACAGACATCCAGTATGGGAGAAGAAGTAAAAGGAGAAAACTGCAAAATTAATATTAAAAACCCCATAATTTTACAACATTCCTTTAAAGTTTAATTTCTGTTAAAAAAAAAAAAAAAAAAGAAAAAAAAGACAAACAGAAGTTTTTTATTTATAACTGACTGAGGCTATTAAAAAAAGATGACCCAGAACATGCTGCATCCTGTGGTGTGGATTGCAGAATTCTCTTCTAGTTCTGGGAGGGATTTTCTCCCCCCAGAGAGCAATAACTATGCATATTTTAAAAACTGAAAACATTAAATATGAAAACATTGTGCCAGAGATATTGACAGTTCCAGTAACTTAATTAGAAGTAATTAAAAGGAGATTAATAAAGATTTTTTAAAAAAAATCAAACCTCTGCTTAAATTTGCTAGAGACCTGAAAAATGTTAGTAGAATTTTGTAGAGCAACTCCTTGAGAAGTCACATAACTACAGAAATCTCCAGGTCAGATTGCTGAATGACTGAATTAAGGGCAAATGAACTAGCTAATATGTTACAAGGCCAAGATATTCAAATTAGACCATGGAACTTCACAGAGAGAAGCTACAAATAAATGAAGAAAAGCCTACTGATCATGGGTTGAGATATGCTACAACCAAGAAGAAAGAAATTTATAAACAAATGTTGAGAAAAAAACGAACTTCGCCCTATTTTGGAAGCAGAACTAGTAGAACCAGTAGGGGGACTGGGGTTGAGTAGCTCCAGAGCCTGAGTCAAGGCTCAGAATTAAACTGGAGAAATAAACCCCTCCACTTGCCAACAGATATATAGCAGAATAAATCGTGTACTGCTGTAATGAGCAACTCTGAATGCTTGGTCTGTACTTTAAGGAAAATACATTGTCTTACTTTCATTATATTTGAGTGATAAAGCTGGGGACTGGTCTTCAGTTTCTCTCTCTGTTTAATATGGAAGCAAAAATTTGCCTGCAACACAACTCAGGTCCCTAAATGTTGTTGTCAGCCAAGATTGTAGTTCGACAACTGTTTAAGGCAAGCTGAATTCAGGATGATCTGATTCCCATGTACTGGTACTACATCTCCTCTTCTCTCACTGTCACCTGGTTGAGGAAGCTAATCCTGTAAGAAAAATTTATCTTTGATAATATAAAGTTAATGGTGTAATGTGCATGAGGCAGTGTGTTCAATATTTGGTTTTCAGTATGGAATGATCCCTGGAAGGAAGTTAGGAGTCTGCTATGTGCAGTGCTTACATTCTAATGATATTTTTGGCTTGCATTTTCTAGTTAGGATGGATTGAAACTTGGTTTAAATCCTTGCATTATATAGTAGTCCGTGTGATATATGGACATAGATGTTGAGCCAAATGCTTTCTGAGCTATTTCCAGTATTTAATGTCCCCAAAGTAGTCAAAATGGTTCAGAGGAATGGTGCAGAGGAACTGAATATCCTTTCTTTGCAGAAACCAGGCTGCGTTTCATGTGATCTCTCTATGGTTCCTCCACTGCCTGCAGCTGTTTCAGCAAACCTTTGAGTAGCACTTAGACTATGGAGATGAATTGAAAAGTATTGAAAACTTACTTTGAAAATTCTCCAAACAGTTTCCAGCAAGTTTTGCAATGCTGAAAGAACTACTGCTGATGTGTGATAGTGGCACATATAACCCCACAGTGGTTTTATTCTCCAGGTACCCAGCTACCCTGGCCTCAGAGGGTAGGTAGGTCAAGGAGGGAAGTAACAAGGGCAAATTATCTGTTGATTTGAGTCAGTGGAGTGACACCCCCTAAAGGTTTTCATCTTTAGTCCCACAGCATTCTGGTTTTTTCTGTGCCTGAGCTCAATACTGCTGTACACCTGACTCCAGTCATTTTTAATGCTGTGTTAATTAGGAGTAAACACATTAAAAGGGGTGGAGTTGCACCTATTTAAAACCAGTGAAATTCTGAATTTATTAGTGTGGGCACATGTAGTAAGAATTACCAAATAGCAGGGCGCTGTTGTGATTGTTTTGCACATCCATGGTGCTTTTGCGTGTGCTCAGGAGGATTTTCCATTTCACGCATCATTATCAGCTTGCTGCAGTGGCTTTACACAGTGTGTATGCTCAGCAAAAAGTAATCGAGAGCAACACCTTTGTTATTGCTGAGTCTCCCAGTCAGAGCTGTGCTGGTTTATGTCACCCAGTGCCTGGCCTGCTGGAGAGCTGCACTACAAGGAAGCTGTGGTTTTCCAGGCATAGTGTGTAGCAAACTCTGAAATCACCAGTGCCAGTACGATGCCGAAATCACCAGTGCCAGTACGATGCCATTCCCATTTCATTTCCTTTCTGCTGGAATGCCTTCTTTTTAAACCACTGCAGTAGCTCAGAAGCAGCGTAGAAAATTGAGTTGCATGGAAATGTGTTATTTAAGCTACTCAGACCCTGCCCCAGGGGCAGTCTGGCCTCTCCTGTGCAGCATCTGCAACCTCCTCCTTCTCTGCTCCTCCTCCCCTCCACAATCGCCTGGTGAGCAGCCTGGGTCTTGAATCATTGAATGGTTTGGGTTGGAAGAGACCTTAAAGATCATCTAATTCCAACCTTCCTGCCCTTTGGATCTACTGATACAATCAGCTGGTTCCCCTGTTAACCTTGCTGTGTTTGTAGATTTTTTTCCTATTCTCTTGTTCCTTTTCATACTGATTCTGAAAATAATTGTTTTTCATTTGTGTATTACGTAAAATTCAGGGAAAAGGGCATAGCCCAAAGGGAACTTTGCAAAATAGCAGCATTTGGATTCCTGTTGGTATATTCATCCATGTTGATTGTATGTGTTTTATTTGTATGTGTTTTCTTGAAGGGACTATCACAAGCAGAAGGATGGGAGAACCCATGCAATAACAGGGGTAAACCACTCGGTAGTTTATTCATTTTTTTCTCTTTCTCCATGGGCATTAACCAACGAATTTTTCTAGTATGCTTTTAATACTTTTAGAGTTAAGGCAGAAGGTGTCTGAGAGGTATTTCAGACAGATAATAGAGTTTTGTCAGCACATCCTCCAAGGCATTTACTGCACAAATTGGACAGTACATTTAGAGAAAAGGCAAGACTGAGTTGTAATTAAAGAGTGTGAAAAACATAAATTTGGAGGTACCTTCTTATATGCTTAATAGTCCTTGTACTAGCGATAGAGTGTTATGAAATCTTTTGGGTGGATTAAAACCCCTTTCAATTTGAACATCTATGAGGAAAAGTCTCTATTAGTTCAGTTTTGCATGAAATGCAGTAGCTAATATCTCTCAAACTTTTCTCAGGCATTTTCAGTCCTGTAATACTTTGTGCCATTTGTCTCTTCTGGTGCTGATAGTGCAGCGGATGGGAAGGAAAGATGTCACTCTTGGGCTCTTTTCAAAAGAACAGAATGAGAAGAGAGGATTGATGTGAAAATAATGGGCATATTAACATGTCCAGGGTTCACAGCTTTGTTCAGTCCATTTGACTGGCAATCACCAATTAGTTCATCACTGCAGTGTAAGTCACTCACAAAGGTAATCAAACAACTTCTCTGCTTCTCTGCTGTGTCTTAGAAATCCAGCTATTTACTCACTATTTCTTCAGGACTTTTAAGGATATTGCTGCTGACAAAAGAGTCTACTACTGAGTTTCTCACTTTTTTTTTTTTTAAGATCTGGACAAGTTCCCAGATAAAACATCTGCTCTTCTAAATTACACGTCAAAACCTCCGTGTGACCAGAGTGGCAGTGTTGGCAACTACACTTATCCACAAGGAGCAGACAAATCTCCCTCTCTTTCTTTACAAATTCTGCAGCTGATGCACTATTTCTGGTTAGGAAGAACCCTGTTCAAAACAAGTCGAGTAAGACATCCCCATATGTGAAAGAGAGCATTTTTGTAGCATTGCTCCGGTTTGCCAGTGGAGTGCTTTAAATTGTATCCAAAAGGGGGAAGCAAAGCAATCACTGCCAGGACGTCAGTGACCCACCTGCTTTGGAGAACTGCTGGGAGCATTACAGAAAAATCTCTGACCACAGCAAATGCACCTTTAGGGATTTACTGAAAAGTTGTGCACATAAGCAAGGATTTGAAACAGTGCTATTCGTCAATGCCTATGATTACATCAACAATCACCTTTTAAAATGTGCTAAATATAGGGCCTATAAACCCAGCCCTGTTGCTTTGCTCTCCTCTCTGACTCATGCCTGCCTGTGTTTTTGCTTGCTTGCTTCACTGCTAAGTGCTGATGAGGGGTTGGCACAACACCAAGGGCTCCTCTTGAGGTTACAGCTTCCTGTGCTGAAAACCTGACTCCCACATCCCAGTGCCCTGGCTGATGCCATTGAGGGCTTGGTCCTATGCTCATTTAATTCTGCCTGATTTATGTGGTAATGTTTATCAAAGCTTGAGTAGGTGAGAAATCCATAGGAGAACCAAACCTGGGCGATGATTAATTATCTTTGGATCAACTAATACCAGCAGTTGGCTCCCCAATTAACCTTGCTGTGTTCATAGCTCTTTTCTATTGTCTTGTTCCTTTTTATGCTGATTCAGAAAATAATTGTTGTTCATTTGTGTATTATGTACAGTTCAGAGGAAAAAAAGCATAGCCCAAAGGGTGCTTTACATGAATCATAGAATCTTAGAATAATGTGAATTGGAAGGGACCCATCAGGAACATCGAGTCCAACTCCCAGCCCTGCCTAGGACATGCCAAGAATCCCACCATGTGCCTGAGAGCATTGTATAAACACTCTTTGAACTCTGTCAGGCTTGCTGCTGTGACCACTGCCCTGGGGAGCCTGTTCCAGTGCCCAACCTTTTTCTGATATCCAACCTAAACCTCATAAATATCATATTTGTTTTTTGCTTCTCTAGTGGTCTTTGTAAATTCTGGGATGAATTCATAGTTATGAGTTAATTTTTACTGTAGATTTGTTCAAGGGCATGAAATTAACTCCTTTGTTGATTAACATTTTCAGAATTAAGGAAAGAAAAATGCTCAGTTCATAATCAAAAGAAAATATTTTGACCATTGTTTTATTAAAAAAGAAAGCCATTTCAAATTTGTTGGATTTTTTTCCCAAGTAACAATACAACAATAATTACAAATATCTGCAAATTGGCTTGAACTCTCTAAGTCTGACTTTTCCTAGGGAAAAAAAAAGAAAAAGAAAAAGAATGTTTTTATGAAAAACCTTTTATCCACCTCTAGTGCTGACTATTGATTATTCTACTGACATAGATTTTTGCTTCAAAAGAAAGAGCATTGAAATATTTGATTAAACACACAATCACAAGACCAAACAGATTGCATTAAGTTTCTTTCTATGAAAGTTATTGTACTGGGGAAATTGCCAGAATTTAGGCTTATTATTCCCAAGGGTAGCTCTGACAGAATCTTGGAGAGTTACTTTAATCCTCAGTGAATGAAAGTTCTAGACATGAACAGGATTGAGTAAATGTTTGTTGTTTGGGTTATTTTTTTGTAAGTTGTTAACTCTAGTGCATTACTCTGTAAAGACTGTTATTCTTACTAATATCCAATCCCTCACGGTACATTGCACAGTTTAACTGTGGCTCATGCTGTTTGTCCAGAAAGAGAAATGAGAATCAGGAAAATCAAAGAGAGAGGGGCCTTTGAGATCACAGCCAAGTGCAGCAGATAATGTGATGTGCAAGGAGTGTGCAGGTGATGTGTGCAAGTCCTTGGAGGAAACTTGAAAGCTTTTAAAAGTATTTCATCTCCAGATTGCCCAAAAACAAAGGATGCCTCTACTACAGTGCAAGAGCTTGGGATTTTGCAGCACACAAGTAACAGACACATGGAAATCAGGAATGTTTGTTTTGTTATGTGGTCCAAGTTGCCTTGTAATAAGACAGAGAGCACATGGTGTGATATGCCATCCGTCTGTAAGTGCTCAAGGGGACCACTGACTATTAAGAGAGAACAGCATAAGGGTCTGGCACTATCCTTTATTCCCCATTACTGTTATTTCTAAAATTTTGATTATGAAAATTATGGTCTAAGCATGAACTACCAAAGGTTAATAGCTTTTCCTCCAAGACAGTCTCCATCAGTAACTGCCCGGGATTCAGTCCAAGGATGCTTGAATATTGGAACCGCACTCACTGGTTTTAAAAGCAGATATTACTCTATTGAACAGGACCATTTGGAGACTGTAGGTCTCATTCTCCAAGTGGTCCATTTCTCAGTTTCAGCTCTGTCTACATTAAATTGCTTTTAACTGAAGAGACCATGGGGAGAGGCTGTGGAGGGACTGGCTTTCATCTGACACAATGATAGGAGCTCGTTCAGGTTCTGAGCCTTGAGAGTTGCTGCCAGGGATTTCTGCACAAAAATCCTCCAGCAGATTACTTTCTGGAGGAAGCTGGCCATGGTATGTCCCCTCAACAGACAAGAATTCATGTTCCTTTTGGGCTGTTTTCTGGCTTTCCCAAGGTCTAGGTATGCTGTTGACTTTGGTGTATTTGAAAACTCAGAGGTAAAAGACCCCTGAACAATTAACAAACTTAGGAAAGATCCTTCCTTGACCTGAAGTACTGCAGTCATCTTTAAAGCTGAATTCAAATAGGATTACTGATATAAAGCAAGAAGTGCCCAAATTTTACACCATGCATTTTGGTATTTCCACGATTTTCCCATCTTCTACAGAAACATATACACATGAAAAACCATGGTCAGGCAGAGCACACACATCTCTCATGGGAATTGCACAAGATTGTCACCGATAGCCTGGATTTTCTGCATCCCGAGGCCAGTTAGCCACTCTGCTCTTCTCTCCACAGAACTGCTTCATGCTCCATCAGCTTTAGAGCTCATTGGAGTAGTGCGAGGTGATGGGCTCTTACTGGACATGAGTAATTTTTGAAATATATGATAATGCACAGCTCTTTTCTAATAGATTTTAGAGTGTGTCCTCATGCCTGTCTGCATTGGCCATGCCAGTAGATGAACTTGTTCTTGCTCTCAGCAGGGGATTTAGTGTATTTTACTCACAGTCACCAAGCACCAGGCTGCTGGGTGAACATCTCACTGCTGAGGTCATTGGCTTTTACCCTGCAGCTCCTGTCTCACTGTGCTCTGCTTTACCCTGAGGCTGCTGCAAGCACAAAGGAAACGCAATGGTTATTGAGACAATCTCCTGCTGCATCACACCTTTTAGGCCAGTTTCAGAGCACTCACTGAAACCACCTGAATACCTCTGGGTATCTTTGCCATCATCAGAACGTTTCTATATTGAATAGAATAAGAAAATAACTTCTTCTTTTCTGCACTTTAATTAACATTTATAAATAGTTTTTGCCTTTAAAGATACTATTATTGAATGGGTTGAATACCTCTTTGTAATATTCCTGCTCTTAATATTTCTAGTTGTCCGCTTTTAGCAGTATATAAAAATGGACTAGAAGTGACTTCTTGGATCATTAAGTCTAATCCCTCTGCAAAAGTATCAAATAAACTTTTTCATAAGCCTATCAAGTTCTGTCTTAATGATAATAAGGTTTTTTGCCTTATGTACTACATTTGCATGAATCCTGAACATCTAAACCTTTCTGGTTGGAAACCTGCTAATATCTAGCCTAAATTTATTCAAATCCAGCTACAACTTCTGGAGTTTTCCTAAATGGCTTCTCAGTATTTATTTTCAAATAATGACCTTCTATGGTTTTGCTAGATTTGGCAAATGTTCATAGTCTTTTCTTATAAATGAAGCTCTCTCTCTTAAAAAGACATTCCTCTTGCCTGTTTCAGTTTTCCTTTGTAGCAGAGATCATTGGGTTTGGCTGCTGAGATCAGTAAAGAAAGAAACCCAAAATTATCACTTTGTCTCTTGCTGTTTAAAGTCTTTACAGATCTTTGGTTTTGCAATGACTCTGAGTCATCATTTGTTAAGATTTTAATCTTTATTTCTTAAATTAATCCTCTCTATTAAATGGCTGTTCTATCCATGCCTGCTGTAAACCTCTGATATTCTTCCATCAGCCCTGGTAGAATGTGTGCAGCTTGGAAGTCCTTATTCCAGGTGGGCTTTCACCTGAGCTTTCTGGAGAACAGTTCTGACTTTGATGCTTTGTGATCTCTAAATTGATAAATATTGTAAATGTATGTGCAATTTGCTGCTTTAAGCACTTCTCCGTAACATAGCATTTCTATATTTGTTTCATCCTTAGTAGAAACATACACTAATTACTTTTCTCTGTATTAACATGATAACAAAAGGTTGGGGGAAGAGAGTTTGAAATAAACTCAATCCATACCTAGTTCAGCATTACATAGAAACTGTATATAAAATGCAGTGTTTAGAGTTCTGAGCTCTGACTAATATGTAAGCTAATGTATAATGATGGAAAATGCATGTCTGAAAGTTAACGTGTGAATGTAAGTTTGTGCAGCAGATTCATAGGAAATATAAGCCAGCTGGAAAACTTAAATATATGAAAGGTAAAATAAGGGCAACATAATGTTTGTTCATCAATGGTTTTACTGTCTCAGTGGGCTCTTTTGGAGACTGCAGAATTGGTCATATATAAGCCTCTGGACATAGCTCTTATCAGCTTGTTAAGAGCTACCATCCAAAGCTAAGTTAGCATCCAAAAGTTCCTGTTTCCCTCGAGTTATCTGGAAGAAAGCAGAGTTAAAAGTTCAGTCACCTCCTCCATGGTATTTGTCTGTTCCTGACTTGGATTGTGAGCTGTTGATAGCATAAGGGATGTTGGCTTTTTTGCTGTTTGTAAAGCTCCTCTTGCTCACTTTAAAGTGAGCAAGAAATGAAAACAGTAATTGTTATAAATGTCATCTGCTTGGCAAATGTCACGAGATTTGCCAAAAAATGAATAATGAACAAATGAATGAAACTGCAAGGGATTCACTGCCTTGGAATCCTCATTCTCTAAGAAGCTGTTAGGCTTTGCATATGGAGTAGCTTCATAATTCTTGGATTTTCAATGCTTTTTCATTCAGTCTTCATCCATCATCATCACTATTATTAACATACAAACAGGTGGGTAAAAGAGGACGTGGGATCCAGGAGGACAGTTCCACAGCTCTCTGGATTCCTGTCAGCAGCACTGCATTTGACCATTGCAAATGCTTCAGGTCACATGGGTGTATTTTTGCTTGAGCTGTTGCCTGACTTTTTCTATGACTATGTTAATCCTCGCACGACTTGGAATCTCCAATATTTTTGGGTTTACCACAGCCCAGTAAATTAAGGATGTACTTCCTGATTCACCTTCTCTGTATTTTTAGTAAAAATCTTAACCATAGAATTACTGGAAGCAAATTTGTGATAATATTTAGTATGTGCCTGTATTTTTACTTTTTATCCCTGTCTTAAATCTGTTGAGTAATCCAGTCAGTCATAAATTATTATTTAATGTTCACAAATGACCTCCAATGCACCGAAAATTATTCTGTATTTATACAATAATCTGTTTACTGGAGATTCTAAATTTATTGCTGGTGTTTGCTGTAGAAGCCCCAGGACATGAATGTGTTCAGTGGAAGTCTTTTTAGTGGTAATAAAAGCTATTCTTTTATAAGATTAGGACTGTTGTTTACAGTAAAGGAATTTTATTAAAGTTTTTCTTCAATTTCCAGCATCTCATTATATTGGAAAAAATGTTACACGTGCAGCATTTAAAATCTGCCTTTTGATAAGCAGCATTATACATTCCAATTGCAGTTAATATTACAAACAATATACTTTGTATATTTTGGGCCTATTTTGCAAATCAGGCCTTAAAAATATTGTACTTCATTTGATGCTGGCCAGTTTGCTGCTTTTTTCCAACCATGTGTCTTTCATGTGATGCAGACCCAACACACACAGCTTTTAAACCAAGTAGAAACTGATCGTTATTGTTTGCAAAACAGTTCTTTATTTTACCTTTGCACTGCTGAGATTTGCCAGTTATTGCTTCTAAAGCCTTTCCCTGGCAGTGAAAGGCACCAATAACAGGCTGAAATTCTGATCGGTTGGGTCAGGCTCTTCTACACCTCTTGCCTTGAGTACTCACAGCTTTCTACCCATGTGGAGGTGGTGGGAAGCCTTCCTACCCCCCTCTGCTGGGGGTAAGCTTCGGCTCCTCCGAAGCTGAGAGTGGTTTCCAGCAGAGTTCTGCTAAATTTCACATCTCCTTCAACATCCTTCATTTCAGGCACAAAACTTCACTACGAAAAATGATGAAACCATATCCAAGATCACCCCAAGGAATTCATCAACAAGCTTTCGTTTTTGAGTTAAAGCTTGCAAAAAACTTACACTGTGAAGACATTTCCACAGAGGTTTACCAGTTCCAAACTAGATTAACAACAAAGACATGAATGTCAGCTAAAATACGAAATTGAAAAAGGTAGTCTTTGGTGTTTGATCCCTTTCAGAGCCATGCAGTTCCATCTAATGGCACTCTTTTGAAAGAAATAGCACATGAAAACAATAAAAAGGAGCTTCTTGCATGAATCATTTTCTTATTTGGTGCGAGTTATGTTATCAAAATTAACTTTTAATCTATTACTTCCTGCTTCTTTAATATTTCAATTTCTATGATTCTCTTTTCATTAACAAGCTTGATTGCCTCCTTAGTGCTCTGCCAGAGCTCGTCAAGGGTTCAATCTACAGATTTTCAATTTAGTCATTTTGTATCAGATTACTTCAACCAATGAACCACAGATGACATTATTTATGGACATGAGCCACCAAAGTACAGTCTGTTCAAAGGTCTGTATGTGGGCAGTACTAAACATAATTAGAAATCATCCCGAAATATTTTGCTTCTTTAAATATGTCTGCTCAGGTATCACTGTTCTACTTCCACATAGGTGATGCTAAGCCATTCACCTTTTAGGCAGGAAGAGTAATAGCACACTTTTGAAAGAATATTGCTTCTATCTCAAGGTTTAAAGCAGTCTTGTAATATATGATAATTTAATTCCCATGAGCATCTTCTACATCTTAAGAGGTAGGGCAGAAAAAATCATGAACATGAGGAAGATATCCCTGCACATTGCAGGGGGTTGGACTCAATGATGTTTGAAAGGTCCCTTTCAACTGAAACTATTCTATGATGTCTTTGATCTGTATATTCATCTAAGCTGCTTAAGCAGCTACAGCACAGAGCTGTCTAAAATAAATAAATAGGAAATATATCGTGATAGATTCTGTTACATTAATGGAGCATAATTATCAGGAAACATTTCTACAGATCTGTGCTATTAAATCTTTGTGGAATGGCGGGGGCAGGAAGATTAACAAGTTTTCAAATTAGTTAAGAGAGAATTATCAAGCCTTCATTTTGTTATCAATTATTGCATTTATGTTCTCTACTTTCACAAGGAAATTCTAAAAGATTCATTGCATGTAAATACAGAATGTTCAGTAACTGCAATTTAAAAAATGAAAATTTCTGGCACATTCCATAGAGTTATTTCCTACTCCAACTAGTGTTTAAAAAAAAAAAAAATGAATGCTTGCACTGCAGTCACTGCAGTCAGTTTAAAATTGCCACCTCTGAAATCAAATACTGCAATTAGATAAAGTACTTAAAACTGTGGGGGTTTTAATGTTCTAGGATTAGCTCTTAACTTTGTAGAATTATCTGTGTAGCCTTTGCAGTCTCAGTTTGCACTCGACTCCCTGCTGAGATTTTTTTTTTACATTGGAACATTTTGAGAAAGTGGAAATAGAAATAAGTTTAAAAGGAAAACAAGCTTTCAGCTTTAAGCATTGAGTAGATGTGTTCTGGAGTCTTCTGACAAAATGGTTTTCCTGTCAATTCAACAAAACATTTTCTAGCAATGTAAAGAATAGCTCTTGACAAGAAAGTCTCTCACCTCAGAAATGTGAGTAGGATGACAAAGAGACCTTGAATGTAGGATGTAAAAAAGAGAGGTTCAAGCCTTGTCACTCAGGTAGAATAATCTTCTGGATCTTCTAGCAAGTGGTTATTGACTTTTCTTTCCCTGAAAGTCTGGAGTTTTTATTCCTGTCCTTTGGTGTTAATTGGAGAAGGGATTTGATCTCTTCATTAATTATTCAAATTCACCCAGTAGCCTGATGGTTATGGCCCTCAGCTGGCACTCAGGATTCACTGAGTCTGTACTGCTGTTGTAAATGAAATCCACTCCCATGACTTTCCAGCACACCTTTGAGAATCAGTCAAATCAGAATGGTGCCATCAGCACCTCCTGTCTTCATGGGATGACAAATTCATTTCATGTTAAGCTTGTGAATAGAGTCAGTAGCATATAGTTAGCTCCAATTGACTTGAGTATTCAATTATCATTTGCACCTAGAGAAAATAAAACATTATCTTTCATTATTATCTCTGGAGACAGAGTATGAATTTGCCCCTGGAAAAGTCTCCAGAGATATTTTTTCTCCTCTTTTCATTATTTGGAAGTGATCCAGCATTGCTGCCTTCATATTTTATTTTTAAAATGATAGATATTAAGCACATTGTATTATGATTTCTGAAAGATGAAATCCTTTGCCTGGGTCTTTGCTGGTTTCTGATGAATGCCAACTACTGAAAAACATTCCCGTCTCCTTTCTTTCCCATTTTCTGGGACAATATCTTTAATAAGTAATAACATTGCAAAGTAGACTTTCCCAATAGCCCTCAACTTATCTTATTTTCTGTTCATACTGAAGAATAGGCTATTTCTATCATTATCTCTCTTCATACTTTTCCAGGGAAAGCAAATGCTTCAGAGTGTTCTGAGGACTTGCTACTACACCTGCAGGATTTAGAAAGAGAAAAAGCTCACACATCTTATGAACACTTAGTGATGTGATCACTCTAATTACCGCAGTGTTTTGTTTACATTTTACTTCAACTCCAGCAGCAGAACTCATCATGAAATAAACATTCTCTGACAGTCATTATGCTTTTCTCCTGTCTAGGTCTTCACTTTGAAAAGAAATTATTTTGTCCCATTGTGAGGGCTTATGTTATCTCACACATCTGAATAGACACCCTCCTATACAATGTCATGCAGTTTTAAAATATAGAACAATATGGTACCTAGAGGCTCTTTCACAACTGTATCAAATTTCAAAATTATGTTAATTTTCCAAGAAAGGAAAATACATCCAAGGGCTAATACATCTTGTGCACTTCCTTGAAATCCCATTTATTTTCACTGTATTTTTATTTGTCTTTTGAACCTAAACTATTGTGCAGCCAATTTTTAAGGGAATCATGGAAGGACTGTTACGACAGTTTTGATTTGGCTTAGAAGAGTTTTCTACTACAGCCACAGTTCTGACCCAGACTGAATCAATAATCTGTAAATTTTTCAAGTAGGAACTCTATGAGAAAAGAATAGTTTTGTAGAGGTCTTGCTGAAGATATTTCAACTATTGTATTTCACTTTTGCAAGTAAATCTTTACAAATTTTTTATTAACAACATTGTTCGCATTCAATTTTAACATATTTTATTCAGAATTAACGTTCAGCCTGTCACCAATGCAGAATACAACCTCTTAACTTCAGATTCTCTTACAATTTTGTCAGTTTTTCTTCTGTTTCCCCTTTTTCTTTCTCCTTTCATTGGCAAAAATTTTGAGCCTTTCAACTTTTTCTTGCTTACTAATATTAGTAAAAAACAATAGAGTCTGCTTAGTTTTGTTATTGCAACTGCCACTGTCAGCTTTATGATAATATCTAGGAAAATGTTCTTTAATATGTATGGAGAGTGACAGTTGGGAATTTTTCTTCACTGATTTATCTGGCCTCTAGCTTTGATCATGACGCAATCCATCTTCTTTTATGAAACAAAACAAACCATTCTAATTAGTTGGTTGTTGCAATCAGTGATCCTCAATTGTGGAAGACTAATTAACCTTAGTAATAAAACATAATGTAAATTTTTTTGTTCATTTGTTTAATGAGTTAAGAAGTCAGGTGAACAGAGTTGGTTAAAAAGAGATGAAAACAGTAATGAAGACTCAAACATGCTCCTCTAGTCTTGCATCCAGTCCCTTGCCTTGCAATTCAGCAGATAGAAGTACAGGAAACTTCTACATCCTCTGCTTCTTCTTTGCTCTTCTTTATAAATTCCGTATTTGTACCTTATTGGCATTTAAATTGATGGTTCATGTTGAACGAAAAGGATACTTCATAGTTTTGTTGCATAAATTATTTTGTCCATTATTCATTGCCCTATGTTGTAATGTGTTTGCCATTATTCTGGACAGCTTTAAATCTCTTTCAAGTCCTTTGACAGATTTTTGTAGTCTAGCTACTCCAGTTTCCCCGGAGCCCAAGGCTGCCAAGCTGAATTACACCATGGTCATTCCTGCTTAGCACCTCATCCATAGTTAAATTCTTGATCCTCTGTTTCATCTATGTATAAATTTTTCATTTGCAACAACACTTTATCTTAGCTCAAAAGTCTGGGGGTTTTGTTAATTAGTTCCTTCAGTAGTTCAGAAATTTTTGCTTCATTTTGAACGAGCTGCCTGTATAACAGGTTCATAGTCCTTTTAGAAACTCATATGGATGAAACACAATGAGAGCTTTTTCATTTCTAGTGAGCTTCACCCAGCCCTCTACAGCACACTAGAAATGTGACTGCTGAAATGGAAACCCGGCCCTCCTCACAGCCGAGGAGAGAACAGCTCTGACACTGACACCTCAGGATCACCATCAAGATGAGATAAATTGGCTGTAGATGCTTGTCAGGAAATGCAAGCTAAAGTTTCAGTGTTGCTAATATTCAGTGTTTAGAGGGCCCTCTGCTAAATTCCAAAAGGTAGAGAAAAAATTAGGATCAGTAGAGCGTGAATCTGAAGCACAGTTATCAATACAAAAAACAGCCTTACAGCTGTTGGCATGTAACCCTCAGAGGAAGATTTAACCAGCTTTTGGCTTCCTTTAGATGTAAGGAAATGGGCTCATGAAGATGGTATCTCAAAGCATGTAAATTAGTTTCCAGCTCTGGAAAGAAACAAACTCTTATTTTGTATTTTACCTTTGCAAATATGTCCTGCCCTCACCAAAAGTTTTATTTACTCGTTAGGCCTAAATGTAAAAGTACATTTGTATCCTAAGTAGTGTACAGACTGAAAATAAGAGAAGAATAGATTGTAAACAAGTGAAATGGGAGCATGATTGCCTAGATAATCTGAAAGAATTTTAGGAAGATGTAGGACATAGATAAATTTCTGATTGGCCCTTGGACATTGTGGAAAGCAGAAATATAATGTGCTCTGGTTTGCAGCTGGGAAAGGGAGGATGTAGTTAAAGAACAAGTCCAGATAACGAATGTGATGACAGGGAAACAGTAGCTGAAAAAAAGAGAAGATGATGTGAGAAGAAATACAGTGTATTTGGTCTTGACATAGTGAGCTTCTAATGTGGACAAGATGTTCCTGAGAGGAAATGGCAATAATAATACAAAGAGATAGAAGGATAAACCAGAGAGGACACCTATAAAGTTTCTCAGACTTCCAAGGACTCAAGTGTAGAAAGGTAAGAACACTAAACTATTACAGGTAAAGCACCAAAATGACATTGAGATACCATTTAGAGAGAATATAATGCTTAATATGATACATCCATATCTAGCAGAGAAGGAAAGAACAGGTAAGAGTAGATGAAGAAATAACTGTTTCTCCAAGGGGCCTCATTTTTGAGGTTGAATGAAGCAGAAGAAAGTTTCAGAAGTAGGAGGGAAAAAGTATGAGGAAAAGGAGATTGAGGGGGAGGAGGTCAGGGCGAAGCGGTCAGACTGAAAGATTGGAATCAAAATGGTTAAATACAACAGTGAGTAAGAAAGGACACTGCAATTTTTTTCACAATTTTTATAAAATTTCCCATAAAAAAGCTAACCCAATCATGGGAAAATAGGGCTAGAGGAGAAATCAAAGCCAGTCAGGTAGAAGGCAGACCACAGACTGTAGGATTTGAAAAGAGTGTTATTTGACAAAATGCAACAACATTTGGGGAAAAATAATAGCATTAATTTGCAGTGATAAAGAATTAGTGCAATCACTAGATTTCTACCACAGGAGCAGAGAGACTGTGGAAAGAATAAGAATGGAGTCCAAGGAATCAGTAGTGAGTAGCTGAAGTGAAATTTGGGTGGCAAGAAGTGATGGAAAGTAAGGTGGCACATCTTAGGCCAATAACTCCCAAAACTCATTCCTGTCTAATAACTCAGCAGCAAAGTATTTAAAGATTTTTTTTTTAGCAAAACCTGCTAAAGTCCAGGGTAATATTATGCTTTCTATCTAAATATGCCACTGATTGAGTCTTACTTTTTCACACAGCAAAATACACTTTTGAGGAAGCAGCTATAAAATGCTGAAAATATCAAAGGCATAAATGAGTTGCTATATTGCCTTTTAACTCCACCATAACCTCCATGGTAGAGGAGCCTGTGGAGCAGGCATGGTCAAAGGATATGGGAAGAAGGGATGGTTTGTAATGCATGGGTGCTGGGCTTCATGATTCAAGGTCACGGCAAAGTGAAATTTTAAACACTCAGTGGTAAGTACCTCATGAAATGTATATCTTGCAGTTTCTCCAAGTATATCAATTGAATTCATCTTCAAATTTTACCTCAAGGTGTGTTTCTCCATGTGCTGTCCCTACAGTGGATCATGTGCATTCAGTTTGTATCATAAATAAATGTGATTATGTAAATCCTGTCTATCAGTTGGGACCTTCCTGAAGCTGTAGTCACCTTTCATTAAGACACAGCCTGATGTAAGATTGGTTAATGCTTCTGATGGCCTCCTTTGAGAAGTTGGGAATGGTATAGATATTAGGAGCTCCATCTCCAGCATCAAATAATCAGCGCTGAATACGGTGAGAAATTCAGCAGAATTTTTAGATGTTCATAGTACTGAGCTCTGTAAATCAGCAGTGCTGAATAAGCAACAGGGGCATTATCCTATTTAGATGCTAAAAAGGATGGGATTTTAAAATTACTCAGCTCCTTATAGTATTTATAACTGGTTTAGTTTGCATGCATTTCACTAACATTCATTTTATTCTGACATAGGAAACTGCATTCTGATTATTTGCCCAAACCTACCTTGAATCGTGGATTTTGACTACACTCTGGAGGTGGCTTTCGGTTTGATTTTTTTTTTTTAATTGTCCGTTGTTTGACAAGCCAATTCTATTCAGAAATCACACATGAATTCTTAGGTAATCAATGCTAATTGTAAAAATCCTCAGCAGCTTAATCTGCTGTAGCTTTCTTGAGAATTTAATAAGCATCTCTCATAATAAAATGTGTCAGAAGGGGCAAATATTTTGCTAGCACAGCTCGTAACTGATTGTTTGAACCATGGTGCCAAGTATTCACAGAACCAGAGAACTGTGCAGTGATTTTTTAAAAGAAACATTTGATTTAATGTCTTAAAGGCAAAAATTTTACTCTATATTTTAAATTCATTTACTTTCTCATCCCTACCAGCAAAATGTCATTTTTTTTTGAGGATTGCATGCTATTTGCCTTAGGATAAGCAAAAACAACATAATGAAGCAGAACACAGCTGAGCTGTCTAAGGATGCTTTGGGGGGGCCAGCGTTGATTTTTCTCCCCTGCAGTTACAAAGTGACAGTAAGATTTCTGAACTTTTTTTGCTTCAGAAAAGAAAAAACCAAGCAACCAAACTCTCACATTTTGGGAAGTAGGGCCTTTTGGAATGAAAAATTAAGGGTTGTGTTGCACGTGACGGAATAAATAAGGCTGGGTTATAAGCTGAACTGAAGGACATGGAGCTGAGCAAGACCCCAGTGTGGGTCTGTCACCTATTTCAGCCCATTCCTTTGTTCCATCAGTTCCATTCTGCCAAAGTGCTGAATGTCTGCGGAGACGTGAGACACTGGAGCTTTGATGGTGCTCGACTTCACAGACCTCTGCATTTGGCCAAGAGTGAGGATGGTTTGAAAGCTTTTCTATCCTCAGCTTCTGGGAGATTCATCAGTCATGTTGGGGCTTTAAACACTAGAACTAGAAGTATGAGCTGTAGCCGGGAAATGGTGGGAAATGGCTGCTCTGCCAGATTTGGTGAAAACAATTTTGAACCTGTCTAATTGCATGAAACAGGGCATAGTGAGGGAGGATCAGCTTTCCTCCCCAAACAAACCTGACAGCTAGGATTAATCTCACACACCATCAGCAGTTCGGCTTCCTTGGTGATCTTGGCAAGCTCTGCCAGCAGGAGGAAGCAGACCTGATCAATGCATTATTTTAATATCAAGGTAATCAGATCCTGGGCAGAGAAAAGCTTCCTTTGTCCTTTTAAAATGTATTCTTTAATAATGGGGAAAAAAAACCAATAAGCTGTCCTAGAAGGAAAGAAAGAAGGCCAGTGCCAAAAAAAAAAATATTACATTTGCTGCATACTTCACCTTTAAGTGCTTGCTGCCAAGTTTCTGCATCTCACCCAGCATGTGAACTCCAGGACTCAGAAGTGGCTGCTGGATATTCCTGCAAACTGAGGAGTGGTGAATAAGATTTCAGCTGTAATTACAAACTTCCTGCTATCTCCCCTCCTCCTTTGAAATTCAAGGCACTTCATTTTATTTTTACACAGTTTGTTGTCTAAGATTCCTTTTTATGTTAGTGGAAAAATAATGATGAAAAGGAAAATAATTCTCTTATGAAAATTCATGAGAACAGGCAGAGTTTAGAAGCTATGTTATTTATTCAGGAGAGCACAATGACTTTTAAGAACACTGGGATTTTATGTTTGTGTGGATTTTTTGGTTTGGTTATTTTCCTTTGTGTACTTTGCCTGTTTTCATACCTGTGCAGCTGTTGAGCATATGTATTAGGTCTAAAAGTTGAAAATCTTTTAGAATTTAGATTAAAAAATAAATTGCCTATAAGCACAATAATCTGTTAGCTAAGACTGTAGGTGGAACTTTCAAACACCATTTTTATGTATTGAAGTGCTCAAAGGCAGAAATCTGTGTGCTTCTCTAATGGCCTTAATAAACAACCTTATCATTTTTAGTCCAGGAATAAGTAAAGCCAGGAACTAACATCTCAGAAAGATACTTGTACTGAGACCCTGATACTCTGCAAAATGAATTGTCCTGGCAGTTTAAAAGTATCCATATTTAAATGACATATTATATGTGTTTAGACACAGACCTTGCTGCTTTCTGAGTAACTTTTCCAAGTAGTTGCATTCGGGGTTCTCTGACCGCTGTTGCTGGATCTCAGAAGTCACCTGCAGCAGTTGCATCACCTCAATCAAATTCGCTACAGTTTTCCTGGCCTTCTAGGCCCTCAGAATCTATGTCAGCTTTTCCAAGTCATTTCTTCCTTTAAAACACACAGAAAGTTAAAAAATAAAAATATTCCTTCATCTTGCAGAACCAATAACCCTGAGCACCCTGGGCCCCCAGACCCTTTGTTCTCTTTCCAGGGCTGGTTGCCAGCTGGACCTAGTGGGATCCATGCAAGAATCTTCAGGGCATTTTCCCTGCAAGATGTGTCAGGGGTGTTCTTGCAAAACATACACTATACTACAACCTTCAACCTTCCCTACATCCAGCTGATGAGTTCCTTCCGGAATGTTGTTTCCCCCATGCTTATTTTGTAGTGTCTTCTTGCTCTTGGTAAGAAATAGAGGCTTGACTCTTCCTCTTCCCTTGGAAATGCATGTTTTTCATTTCGTTGGAATGACACCTGGTACACTTTCACCTCAACAGCTGAGATTTTTGCTTTAACTCTTCCCTAAATTTGTCATCTCCAACTCTATCTTCTGAGTACCAGCTGCTTTCTGGGAACACTCCTGTGGCTACTGGTTCTCTCTGGACAGACTTAATTCCCAATATAATCTCATCAAAGTCATAGTTTGAAAAAATAGCAAGTAAGTAGAGTATCCATTTACTGTGGGGGCCCAGTCTTGAATGAGTTTCATTCTGCCAGAAGGGTCCTCAGCCATCACCAAGCCCCATTAAAACCTTTGCACATCTACCAGTGAGTAGTGGCCTTTATATTTCTTATGGCTCTTTTAAGCCAGATCTGCTGGGGAGAAGATAGGAAGGCAGCAAGAGGAAGTAAAATCAGATAATTGGAATTATTTCTTTGAATATTGAAATCAGGGAAGGTGGTACTATGTAAGTGCAGGGATGATGCTGAAATGCAAGGCTGCATGTTATTTTTATTTGTATCTGAAAGTGTAGAGAAATTGCTGTAATCATATGTCTGTTCTCATTTTCCAGTGTTTGCATTAAATAAAGAGTCTGTATCAGATTCAATAGCATAGTAACTTTTTTTTTCAAGGTAATATGTGTAGACTTTTTTCTGCACAGATTTTGACTGGTAGTGGCTCAATGTATACACAGCTCTTGTGAAAAATATGAAAGGTTCTAGAAATGAGGCCAAGCCCTTAACTCTAACAGAATACAAAAATGATACAAAGAGAGAAGAGGACATTGCCATTTATACCGGCAAATTTCAGGTTTGTCATTCTTTTCCTCGAGAACAAGAGAAACAACTTATGCAAAGGAAAGATAAAAACAGGCAGGCAGTGCTGGCTTTATCTTCAGTGTGATAAGCTTCCTTCAGGGGGACATGAACAAACTATGCATAAGGCATGGAGAAGGTACAGACAGTACATTTTAAACTGTTCCCACTGTGAATTGTTCCAGCTTCAGGAAGCCATTCAAGTTTGCTGTCAGAGCTCCTTCCAGCTTCTCGTACCAGCTCTGGTGCATTGAACTTTTCAGTTTTGTTTTAATAGAGCTTAAAACAGTCTTATGTGACTTAGGAATTTTGGTTTGATTTAAGGTCCAGAAAGAAAGAAGGATGGATGAAGTTAATCCTAATCTTGAGGAATGTCTCTGTGAGAGTTATAATTGAAAACTCCAGTACACAACTCAGAGACCCCCAAAGACAGGTTTACCTGAAGAATCCTTGCAGTGGGTGGGCCCTCCCATGGGTGCCTAACTCAAAGCTGCCTTCCAGGGAACTGGCAAACCCTGAGGATGGTGACATGACTGTTGCTTCATGGAAGAAGTCTCTGGAAGAGACAGTAGGGAAGAGATGGCCTTTGCTGCAACCAGCCCAGCTAGGACTGGCAATGTCAGTAAAAGTTCAGTAACACCAGTTTATCTCCATGAAATAATTTGGTTTTGTCAAGTCAGTATTTTGTACATAAGGCCTGTTATATCAAAAAAAAAAAAAAAAAAAATCCTGACCAGCTCAATACTGTTCAAATAGGACCTGAAATAAGTAGTGGTATGATTTTAAGCCCAGAAAACACAATAGGCGTAAGTAATTTACAACATGAATTGAACCAAATTCTACATTTGTGTAACATCACTGAAACAGCAAGTTAAAGAACAAGAAGAGACAGTACCAAGCTCACTATTTGTTTACCTGATACTTTCTGTCAGAAGAAATTGTGTAACTTATTTGTTGGGGTTTTTGAGAAACTTTCTACTGTTATTTGCAGCAGACCTTTGAAAACTCACCAAAAAAAAACTCCTTTAGGTAAAGTGTCTTTTTCTTGTCCAGTAAAATTACTGAATAAGTTCTAAAGTCCTAACCAGAAACTTCTATTTACTTTCTGCTTCATCCTAAAAGTTTGACAGGACTTTCAAAACAACCGCCTGCCAAAGGAATCTGATTTGTGATTGCAATAAACCCATCAATGCTTAATCTGCTAATTCACTGTATGTGCATTTGGGAATAACCGCTCTTGAAGCAGAATAACATGCTCTTGATGTTGGACATTTTCTTCATAATGAAAAGTCTGAACAGGTGTAAAATTTAAAATTAAATGTAAATAAATCAAACTGTAAATGTAAAGAAACAAAACATCATCTATTTTTGCAAGTACCTTTTTTTGGACCCCTGCCTTTGTCAGGGGTTATATCCATATATGCTCTTCTGTACTGTCCCTGAGAGAATTATTATAAGATACAGAGATTCCCTAAATAGCTCAGCCTATGTCATCCACTCAGGAGTTGGTCACAAATTAAGGCTTTGCATTTTTGGGTTTCGTTGTTGTTTTTTTTAATCCGAGTCAATTTAAGATGTTTTGTGTGACAAACTTTTGCTGAATCAAAGGCACAGTTCAAACCCCCCAGAAGGCTCTCAGTGCCCAGAACTGGTGCTCCCAGCCAGGCTGGACAGGGCTGGGTGATTCCCATCCCTGGGGCTGCCAGCTGCACCCAGCTGGGGCTGGGCTTCTGGTTCCCCAGGGTGCACCTGGAAGCCATAAAATCTTGAGTGGAGCCACTTCTCGAGCTTCTGAGCTCTTTTTTGTATGGCCAAGGCTTTGTGCTTGGAAGCCGTGTGCTGACGTGCAGGTGTCTGTGGCTTTGGGGCTCTGGCTGCCCCGAGCTGCCGTGTACCATGCTGGCATCTGGCTGGTGGCATCTGCAAAGCCTGAGGCACTCTCCCCACTCCTGTGCAAGCCAAGCAGATGTCAGCTCCCTGTATTGTCGCAGTATGTGCTGAGCAGTGGGTCTGTGTAAGGAGTAATGAACTTGAGTCACTGTGCATTCTCCCTGTGTGAACTGTGAATGCTTTAAACCGCTGAAATTTCTTTATTTATTAAAACACCAAGAGGCTGAATTCTTTAAAACTTAGCAACTCCATAATTCTTATGCCTTTTGGTGCATTGGTTCACCAGTCTGCAAAGCAAAAGCAGGAAGGGTTTGCCTGTAAGTCTGAATACTTAACCAAAACATGCATGTGTTCCAGCTTTTGGAATAGTGAAAATAGTAGTAGATCCTTTCAACTCCGAGTCCTAAAGCAGGATTAAAGTTGGTTGTCAGAAAAGAAAAATAAAAAAAAAAAGAAAAAGGCCTAATTTGCTTTGGCCTGGCTTGCTTCTGACATATTTATTCTAAACCAAGATGATTAGCATAGCAGAGCATTCCCAGAGTATGTGAATGTGCACTTCCATTGAGAGGGGATTTGCTGGCTGGCTGCTTATGGCAGCCAATGTTCTTGTCTAAGTTTTAATTTGTTTGTTTGGATGTTTGGTGTGTTGTTAGGAGTTATAGGATTGAAAAGCTTCCAAAAGTCCTATCTAGCCTCTCAAAATATGACTGCAGAAAAATACATGTTTGTTTTTGGAAAAGAGATGTTCCTTTTACAAGATAGGTGCTCAGCTGTAGTTTTGGCGGGGGTGTGGAATCTGGGTATCTGGTTAAAACTTTCAGCTGCTGCTCACTTGGCCAAGCTGACAAAAATTACTTTTGACTTGCTTCAAATACAGTGGCACTTTGCACTATTGTTTTGGAAAAAATGCAGCTTGAAAAGAATATATTAATTTTCGAAAGCCAGACTGTTTCTTGCAACAAAAATGGCTGCTGTGCTACCAGTTCCATGCACCTGCAGGAGTGAGGGAACTGCAGGTTTCTTGCAGCATTCCCTGCCTCATTACACACATTAGGTGAAGTGCTACTAAAATGGTTTCGTTATTGTTTCATATTAATGAACTGCTTTGAGATCTACGCCACTGTGAATTCTTATTATTAGATATCACTCTTTCAGAGAAGAAACTTCCTTTTATTATCAAAAGACGATCCTGAAGATGAATGAGGGGGTTAGGAAGAGTAAATGTTTCCTTCGTTGTCTGTGGGTGAAACACAGCAAATGGGGCTCAGGTGAAACCATTCTGGTCCCCAGCTGAGGGGACACACCAGGCTTGGTGTTGTCTTCCAGGCAGCTGCTGTGAGAACAGAGCACAGGCCTAAGGCTGTGCATGTGCTTTATACTCTTAGTAAAGTGATGGAAAGGGCCACTAGGCTCAATGAGCTGCTGGAATGGCTTGAAACAATCAAATTTAATTACTTTTTTTTTTTTTTTAAGTGATGATGGGAGAGTGAAAAACATCATCAGCTCCAGAAGAATTTTCCAATAGGAACTGGTTTTGCAATATGAATCTTGAAGGGATCAAAGAAGGATTAAATAATTAAAAGCAGGGGGTTGTAAGGCTGTGCAGAGATGGACAAGCAGCCCTGTCCTGAGTGGACTTTTCTTTTAAGATTATAGTGTAGAATACCTGCTGTAGTGTAGCCCACAAATGCTGTACAATGTGTTTTATACTTGGCACTTAGATCCTGTGATTTGTTAGGCATCAGTCTAGCTAAGAACTGCAATATATTTAATTTTGATGAGGTGCTCGTTAGTTCGCTCACTCCTCTCCATCCTCCACGCTTCGTGGCTGATGGCTTTGATGATGATGGCACTAAATCACATACTTCAAGTTTAGCATTTCTTGGCTGTTTTTCTGTAACTAATCTGAAAATGTTCTTCTTAAGAATTTTATGTATAGCAAAGAATCTGTCTTTTGAGATTGTGGAAATTAAAGTCAGTGAAAAGGTGAAAAATCTGCTTTGTGCTATGACCTTCTGCAGTCTCCAGAGGAGAAGCACAGCTCCTTTCACATTTGCCTCCAGACTCTGCTCATCAGTATCTACAGTACGACATCCAAACATATTTTTGACTCTGAGTTTGCGCATTTCCAGAAGTGCAGGGCTGTAAGTAAAGTAAATGAGGAAATTTTCCTGTCAAGCTGAATAAAACAAAAGTCATGCCTGTAATCCCAAGAGCTCAAGAAAGTAAGATAATCATTACATTTTGATAACAAAGCATGGTTGGGGGTTGCAGAGAAATCAGTTACTCTGGAAAACTGAAATAAACAGTTTGTACAGCGTCAGCATAAGAGATCAGATCCACAGAGCTGCTTTAGGGGGTTCAGAGCCAAGTAACCACCTATCCACAGCATTTAGCATCTGGTATAATGGTGCCTTCATGACGCAGAATGCATCTGAAATAGGGAGTGCTGCTCTCTGCGTTAGGGAGACTTCTTCAAAATAACAAGGAAATGTAGTCTTAAGTACTTAGCTTCTATTTTCATAGTTTATTATATCATGATTGGATTCCTTCTGTGGACACAATCTTCTTAATGGTAGTATCATCTCTGGCAAAGGTTAGACTTGAGGAAAACTAGGACTGAGATGAAAGAATAGAATTTATATTATTTAGCAGCTGAATGTGTCATTACATCAGAGTTGGGATTGTGTAGCAAATTGCAAGCTGTAGTGAAATTGCTTTAAAAAATATCTGTATATATTTTTCTAAAATTGTGATAAAGTCATTCAGTAGCACACTGAAATGCATTTCTAGCATTCTGTTGTATCATATCCTTTTTTCCCTGTGGTACAAGAACAGATGGCAGTTATTTTTCTTACCAGTCTCCAGCAAAGCTGCTGCAATGCTTTGCCTTCCCTTGTAAAAGCTTTCAAGTGAAAGACAAGTACACATGACCAAAATGAAACTGCATTGTAATACTGGATTGGGGTTTCTAAAGCAAACTTCTAATCAGCTTACAACATTAGGCTGGTGATAATTACTTAATGTCCTATCAGTCAAGTAGTTCATTATGACAGGAAAATGAGCTGTTAGTCAGAATCAATGGCACATGTTTTGCAATAGGTTTTTGGAGCAGAAGCCTTTTTTCATAGACATTTTTAATGCAATAATTGAGTACTCTGTGACTTGAAGACAACTGTAGTAACTCCCCAGGGGAACACATCGGTGGATTTGGAGATACTCTCTGTGACTTTATGGCATTCCTGGGGGGACTCTGATTGATCTGAGAACCTCAGCTGATTGTTCAGTAGCTGGTGTGTAGAGAGGGCTCCTGCCCCTACAGTGACAAAAGTGTTTAGTGAGTCTATACATTTTTATAAGCACAGTATAAATTGCAATGTTTTTTGAAGGATTTGGTTTTAAAATCATTGCTACCTTAGCAGTAGTTTGGCAGCTCTGAGAAAGCCTGGTGAAAACGTCTCTAAATACAACCTGGTGTAATGTTGCCTGCATCACTAGAAATGCTGTATAGCTCAAGAAATGCTTTATTCTGAAATCAAATCATTTGTAGCTATAAATCTAAATTAAACCACCAAGTGGTGTAAATCTAGGGCTGCCTACCAATTTATGACTTTTTAGATTGCCTGCTATAATGTGCCATATTATAAAAGCATTGTTAGGACCTGTATTTAACTTACTTGCTTTAAATTATGGTTTAGTAGGCTTGGCAGTGCGGGGTTCATGACTGGACTCGATGATCTTAAAGGTCTTTTCCAACTGAAATGATTCTAAATTAATGTTGTACTGAAAATCCAGCTTTATTCAGAGAAGCTCTAATTCTTCTGTTCTATACAAACTTTTCAAAAGCCGTGTGTGTCTTGTTTTACAGCCTTCGACAAAAGAAAGGCAACTTGGCCCAGAAGCACTGGGCTGGAGCAGCCAACATAGCAAAGTGCAAGCCCTGTCCCGTGGCACATTCCAGCGCTGTCTGCGGCTCCGATGGACACACCTACACCACCAGGGTAAGCTCTGCCTGGGGCCTGAGCTCCCATCAGCAGTGCTCAGCCGGGATCTGGGGTGAAGAAGGAATGCCTTTCATTATTAGGCAGTGTTAAATTACACTCTTTGTTAATCTAGGAATACTTTTTTTCTGTAAAAAGTGCTGATAAATGCAGGTTTTTCCATATTTGACAGACAGCAAATCAGAATGCCAAATCACAATCTTGTGATTTTCCTGATTCATCTTTCTCTAAATATCTTGTTCTCTTAATGAAGTAGAACACTTTTAATATTGATGATGCAATTGAAAAAAATACCATTTGATGAGATTGGCTTGTTTAGATGGGAGGGTTTTGAGATAGTTCTTTTTTTTAAAGATTTGGTCTCCAAATCATAAAATAACTTAGCAGACTCATTCTTCAGTGATGGATTTATTTTTAATTGTTTCTTTTTTTCCAGACTGCATGGGTAACATATTACAATTCATTTAGCCTATGGTTTTAATAGGCTTGTGTGCCAGATGCAGCATATATGGTACCATAAAAAAATTCCCATAACCCAGTGGGGATAAATTGACTCATTGTTGTACTGAAAATACGATCACCTTAGGGCTTGACTTAATAAAAAAAAATATCTTCACAGCGATTCAGCATTCCAGATCTCCCACTATCAATTAAAGCCTTCCATGTCTTGGATACATGTCCCAAAACCATCACTTTAGGCACTGGAAAGCATGTTTTGGGGAATACCCGTAAGGTTCTCTTATCTTCATGCATGGAGAGTAATGTTTGACAGCCGGTAAAACTACCTTTTAAAATCCAAAAATAGCCTTCAGAAAAAAACCTCCCCAACAAACAAACAGGAAAATAAAGCTATCCTGCAACAAAATTCTGTGCTGCAATGTAACGGTGAGGATGCAGCTGCATTATCTTATCAGCTGGGCACCTTGAATTCTCCAGTTATTAACGGACATGTATTAAAATGCTGCCATGCCTTGGTCATTTCAGCTTCTCTCCTATTCTGGCTGAAGGAGTTGCATGACCAAAAAGGAGAAAATCAGAGCAGAAACTGTCATCTGTGCTCACACAGACTGCAGGAGAAAGAGCCACACATCACTTGTTAAACAAGTTACTCTTTAATACTCTCTAGGAGTGTGTATTGCCATAATTTGGCTTTGGTATTTATGGTTAAAATGGGCTCATTATAAAAACAACTTCTTCTGTCTGAACTCTTGAGTCCATAAGACATTCTGTAGTAAACAGATTTCATTTCATTTTCTGTCATGCTATTAACTCATTTCTGTGCATCTTACCTGCATCTCTTTTAGCTCCAAATGGGTTTTTGGCCTTCTCTATTTCTCGCCATAAGATCTACCTGATTTTCATCAGACATTCTGCCAGTGTTATAAACTCACCAAGCTATTGTGGTTATGATACAAGCCTGACAGCTATAATGAAGACATGAAACATTTCCTGGTGCTGACATGTTCGGCTGTCAAAGAGACACCTCCCAGAAGTTTCCTGGTTGGGTTTTGAGGTTTTTTTCAAAGGAGATTTTTTTAAAGATTTATTCTGAAACAACTTTGTCTCATCTTTATTTATTGTATGTTTTACTGTCAATTGTTCCTGTCCTAGCAAAATTCAATCTATTTTTTTTTTTTTTAGAAGACAAGTTTTGGTAAATGAGCTGACAATACTTTAGGGAGAGCATCAAAATAAAATAGTATATGTTAGTGTACTAACAAATAACATTTTTATGGTCAGGAATGATCATGGGTGTTTGGTATCTTTTACAAAGAGAACATACTGCTTCCCTCAAATTCACTTTTAGATTTCACCAGACAGTGCGATTCCTTTTTCTTGCCTTTAAGTCACTAAAATCAAAACTTTCTCAGTAATTTTCTTTCACATGCCAGTGCTGCTGGCGACTATTATTTCTGACCCTGCAGTGCTGTCACGTTCTGGTATCGACTGTGAAAACGCGACAAGGTGGACTCGAGTGCGGGCACTGCTTTATGCAGGGCTGTGTTGGTCCCTGGCTCTGCATCTGCGGCGTTGTGAACGTGCAATGATGAGCTGGCAAATGAGCAGATTCTTGCTAAGCTTGTAAACAGAAGATGGAGAGTGGCCACTAAGTTTCAGGGGGAAAAAAATCTTCTGAAAGTGTATACTGGGCTTCCACTGGTGCTGGCAGCCAGGTGGGACACGCAGACAGCAGCAGTTCATCCTTCCTGGCTCCAGGGCGGTTTGGCCTCTCCTGCGGGCACAGCAGGGGCTGAGGTGGGAGATGGGATTTGGGCTCCTGGTTCCTGGCCTGGCAGAGCAGGATCAGTGTTTCAGTAATGACCTGGAGCTGCCATCCTACACCAGCAAGCGGGTTTGTACCAGGGCTGGCCCTTTCCATACTTTGAACTGTTATCTGAGGAAAAAATGGATGAAAAGGCACACAGCAGAAGTGTGACTGACTGATGAAATGCAGATGAAACTTGGGTGTCAATAAATGCACAGTAATTCACAATAAGAAAATACATACATACCAAATATACATCTCTCAGGCTCTCACTTAGGCATTTGATCCTGGGATAATTCCAGCTGTTTCTCAGGAGACATTGTAGACGTAGAGGCAAGAATTTCTTGACAAAACTGAGGAAAGTCAACCAAATCAATAATGCAAGGGTCATAGGGGAAAAAAATAACAAAAGATAAACTAAAGCTCCATGTTTGAGCTTAGTGGTTGATGTAGGCAGAGGTTCAGGATGTTTAACTCAGCCTTGCAGTTCCACCAAAGACATGGAAGCCTTCAGCCCCACAACTAATTTATTGAGGGTTAGTTAAAGGAATCTTTATTATTTTTAATCTTCCATTGGAAAATACTCAGTGATGTTGATTTTCAGCACAAAGACAAATGGTGAAATGTTAAGAATTATGAAAATGCCATGCCCATATCTTGTGCTACAATGATTTAAGTGTCACCCAAACTATAGGAGACACAAGGTAGTGAGAACTTTGATTGCTCTTAAATTGATTTAGCTTCATGTGTGGGAGTTGTACTGCTTAAAAAATCTCACCACCCTGTAGGCATTAAACCTTTCTGATAATTTTTCTGAAATCTTCCAAACTTGACCTGGATTATTTCATCTGCTACACACAAGTGCTAAAGTGGAAATTGATAAGCCTGTTGGGCTGTAGTGTGTGGTGGGGTTTTTATTGTTCTAATTTTGTTTTCCAGATGTCAAATTAATTCTCCTAAGCAATGGGATAATTCAGTTACACCAATAATTCAGCACTTCTCTCTGACCAAATCTGAACACAGATGTGGCCTGTGAGATGTACTCAGTCCCTGTACCCTGTTTTCAGCAATTGAAAAATGAGTGATTTTTGAACTTGCAAAATTTGCTTGTATTTCTGGAAACTTTAAAACCTCCCTATCACCCTTTCCCATGAGCTTTGGGTTCTAAGGGGTTTAGGTTTATCAAAGATATCACTGACTTTTTTTTTTTTCTAGTTACTGCTTGAAATGCAGGTGCTTTAAATTGCACATCATCTCTCACATAATAACTTTGTACAAAGAAGTTTCCTGGGTATAACAGCTCTATTTAATATTGTGACAATACAGAGCACTTCCGTAGGTTATTACAGCCAGAGTTTTCAAAGCTCTTTAAAGTACTAATGAATTAAGCTTATGAGGTACGTAAGCCCTGTAAAGAGCTCGATGTAATTAGTTAATGTTTTTCTGAGCAACACATTAAGAAGAATAACTTTGTAGCTGTCAGTTTTACGGGAACTTTAATTAAGCTTGTTAATAAAGCAATTACCTGAACATGACGATGACTGTTCTTAACTAGTCAGAAAATGAAAATTAGGATGATCTTAAATTACAAAACATACCACATCAATGACTAATGGTCCCTTCAAAGATGGAAAGGTACATTGGCATAATTATTATGTTTCTAATTAGGTACATTGTTGTTCTGCAAATTTTAATTAAATCATTGTGAACTAATTAAGTCCATGATCATGTCTCTTTCTGTTTGAAAATGTAAAAATCACCTCCTGTTGTCATAACATTAGGTAATAAATTTGATATTAAGGGATGTACAAGAAAAAAAATTCCAACAATCTTGAAACAGAAGAAAAAATAACGACCAAAATAATGAGACACTATTAGTTAAATGTGTGCAGTGTGAGGGCTGCTACATTTAGTTAGGAGGGGTCTGTATGCAGAAGCACAATTAGCAAATACTTGTTGAAGTGTCTAACTGTTGAGTATTTAGTGCAATGTGGTTTGGTTTTTCATAGTCCAACTATTGGCTGCATTACCTGTTCTTGAGCTCTGGGGTGCTGCTTTTCAGCTTTGGTTTTGCACAGCTTTTCCTCGCTCTGGTCTGTCTGAGGGATGACTTGGCCTCTCCTGATGGAAAACAAGATACTCAGCAAGCGTTAAGACTTCTCGTGTCCCCAGTTAGATGAAGAGTTGGATTAAATTCTCTGTTAACTTTTAGCTTTGGTCTGGTTTTGTTAGGGAAAATTAAGGAAATAAGAGAGGAGGTGGGGGATAGGAAAGTGAGACATAATAGGATATGATTAAAGAATTCCATGGGGAAGGAAATCAAGTCAGCCTTATGCATCTGCTCCCTGTATACATTTTAAAGATTGTTGGTGGGAGGTACAAGAATAAATTATTCTTTCATATACCTCTTTGTGGAAATTGATAGATTTTATGGGATGTGACTGTTCTGAATGAATTTTCTACAGGAAGAATATTTTACAGTATTGTAACTACTTCCTTATTCTAGTAGCAAATTTTCAACATTGATCCCTATTTTGTTATTTGACTCCATGGGGGGTTCTTAACTGCAGCAGTACATCTGGCACGAGGCTTTTAGCACTATTGACTTTATTCTCCCAAATAATCACTGGGAAACTCCAGAGGACTGTGGGAGAACTAGGGTTGGCCTGATGTTCAGTACCTTTGTACATCCCCTGTTCGACTCTGGCACAGCTGGCTACTGCATTCCCACGAGGTAGATGTTTCCTCAGCCTGTGCTCTGGGCCAGTGAGACTTGAGTTGTGTAATCCAAAAGCTGTGTGAAGCTGTTATTGCATAATCAACTCCTAAATAATAAATTTTGTCTCTCAGAAGGCAAAACACACAGAGGTCTGTGCTGTGCATCCACAGCTGTAGTTTATTTGGCTTGAAGCATGAGGCGAGCAATGTTTTTTGATCAAGTGCTGTGTATCCTAAAGACATCCTGTTGTTCATATGGTGTTTTTCTCTGCGTGGTCTCTGGGAATGAGCAGAAAATTGGGAATAAGGTAGATCTGTACTCTTCTGCACCTTGTAATCCATGTCAGTGTCTTAAGATAGTTAAGTGTAAAGGGCATTTTTGCATACGCTTGAAGAATGGCATTTCTCTTTTGGTCAATTAATATTCTTAAAAAATGGCTTTCTGCCTCCTACAGTCTTTCCAGTGATGCCTCGTAGGAGTGTCTTGGCCACAAATTAACAATCCAGGACAAAGATCTGTGTTTTCCCCTGGTTGGGGTAACCTTTGTTAAATTCTGAGGGAGCTGGGAAATACCGCTTTTGAACTCTGCTCACATAATCATTCAATTCTGCAAATTCCTGAGCTTCCTTTCAAATCTCATTTAGTTCTGTGTTGAAGTGAAGAAGCTTTTGCTTTTCAGTGGTGTCAGATAGTAAATTCAAAATCCCAAACAATGCTCTACCAATTTTACATCCTAACCAGGGAAAAAATAGCCCTGCATAACCACTCATCTGTGCACTGCAGCTGCTTCTGTGACAGCTCCCGAGCTAAACTCCATGAATATATACATGTTTGCAAGGATTTTTACCTGACATAATATGAATTGTGAGAACAGCCAAAATAGAGGCTTCTGCAGTGACTCAACAGATAGAGGGGGAAAGCGAAGAGCTCTGGGCAATTTTTACAGAGTAAGGGCTGCTTTGTCATATTGCCAGGTTTGAGATTCTGTGAATTAATGAGAAATTGCTGTGACCCAGGACATGATGTTCTTTCAGAAACTGCTTGTTGCTATACCTTTAGTCTTTGGAGGAAGAGTCTTCATGAACACAGTTCTGCAAATACGGATTGGGGGGAAAAAGTAAAGACAATAAAAAATGAACAAAGAAAGGAAAACCGACAAAAAACTAGGGTTTTTTTTTATAATCCCTTAAATAAACCTCTTACAAAGAAAATACTGATGCTTTTTGTTGGAAACTGGCTACTCAAAGCTCTGTCAAAGCCATTGGTCAGTGTTGGAAGGAGATGGGGGTTGCTTTGGTCCTGCTGAAACCTGGTGATCTCTTGGCTCCTGCATAAAGGCAGGACAGAGAAACATTGGAGGCATTCTGGGGACAGATTAAGATGGATCACAACCTGTTTTTCCTTGCTACAACCTCTTTTAAGAGGGACTACTTAAAATTTCCACTGCTTTAATTTGTGCTGGTCAGTGAGCAAAAAAGCCCTGACAGAACCCAAAATTTATCCAAAGGTGTGTGTCCAAGTTTTAGCAACTATGCGTTAAGCAAGCTGGTCTAATTGGGATATGGTTTTGTTTATCTCCTTTCTCTAACCTTGCCTAGCAGGGAAAAGTTATTTTTAGGTTTTTTTCCATATTCTTACATTTCTCAGTCCAGAGCAATTTAGCTTTGCACAGGCTGGGTTCTTTGTGATTAACATATTGTGTCAGTTTCTAAATCCATATTTTCTCTTTAATTCCTGAATCTCTTATTTTGCCATATTAAGGTTTGTCAGAGTTGAATGTTTTAGTTATCAAGTCAAGCCTAAAGTCTCTGGGGGAGATTACAATGAAACGTCTCTATTAGGTGGGTTGCTGCAAGTGGTAATTCTTTCTTCATATTATTTTGGTAACTTGACTATAGAGAAAAAACTGCTCTAAACTCCGTAAAAACTCCTCCTCAGTATATAGCTGCAGCAGTGATGCATAAATGCCATGCTGGGAAAGGCAGTATGAGAACCAGTGCAGAACAAAACAACCTCAGGTTTCCAACCCACACTCCCCATCGCTGAGTGATAGGAAGAGGTGAAGCTTCAAGGAGCATAAGGCTGCTTCTCTCACATCCAAATCCCTTCAATTCTGTACAAGCCCGTTCTCCCAAATGGCTCTCATAATACTCAGAGGTCTCTAAAGCAACTGAACATGCTCATCTTTTAGTGCTGCAGAAGTGCAGGATTTTGGGCTGGTTGTCTTGAGTTTCACCAGTGCTTACACAGCACAATAAACCAAATTTTTTTTTTTTAAAAAAGTCTACTCTTTTGGCAGTTTTATGCTTTTTTCTGTTGTGGTCATTTAAATTGACCAGACTTCATTGATAAGATTCATTTAAATGTATCTTCATTAAATAGATTAGATTCATATTTACCCACCAAGTGTTCCTAGAATACATTCTAATTACAATTAGACCTGCTGCTTTTAATTGCAGCTCCTCATATTTTCATGTAAGTTGTTACAAGAACGCCAGAAAAAAAAAACCTAGGAAGGGACTGGGAGGATGGTGTGTGGGGGTGAGTCATACATGTCTAAAATATCTTGGCCAAGGTATCAACAAACAACAATATTTTGGGATTTTGTTATGGCAGTTTCTAGCATATAAAATAATTTTAATATAGATTTATGTTTCATTCTGGTTTTGGTGTTTTGTGGGGTTTTAGTTTCGTTAAAGGGAGGGAAATGACACACTGACTTTCTTTACATAGCAAGGGTTAATGCTGAAGAAGGGCAGCTTCTTGCAGGCAGTTTGGTCCCTATGCTTTTCTGATTTGCCCACATATGCTTGATTCAGAGGGATGAAATAATGTTTAGAACGTCACTGATTTTTCCCCTTCCTGTTTACGAACTTCTACAGTGTTGAAGGCCGTGTTTCTATTTAGGCACCTAGGTAAGTACTGCCAATAATTAGAAGTCTGAATATGTAACACTCCTGCTGCTGGCTGCTCATTATTCCAAAAACTGAGAAAAACAATGTTTTTCTAGGGAATGTGTTTAAATATATGTGCTGAAGTCTTGCTGAATTAAATAAGAGTGAATCTTATTAGCATCTTGAAAAATGCAGTTCTGTGCCTGTTTTTGGGCTGGAAGATGTAGGCCTGTCAGCTGTATTTTACACAGTGAATGAACATCTTGTTTAGAACATCAATCCTCTGTATTGTCCAAAAGTTTATGGTTTTTCCTGGTGTTGGTTATTTTGTGGCTGAAATTTTTTGGGTGGTTTTTTGGTTGTTGTTTTGTTGGTTGATTGGTTGGGGATATTTTGTTTGTTTGTTTGTTTTAATTTTTAATTCTCATTACAACATTGTATTAGATTTATAAAAAGTATTTGTTGGTGAAATGTATCACCAGCAGTGACTTGCTTGGGCACATTAGCCCAAAGGAGGGAGCACTAGATCCTGCTAAAATAAAAGCATAACTTGGGGCTTTTTCTTTTCACATGTGTGGAAGGAGCCAGCACTGAGTGACACAAGACAATGTTCTTATTAATAAGCTTCTACATTAAAATTACAGCAGGAGCACAAGGAGAAAGAAGCAGCAGTGAGTTGACTGTGACTTGTGTACTTTGAGTTACTGTGCCAGTAATGATGGATGGAGCAAACGATAAAATTTGACCTGTCAGGTTATGCTTCTGAGGCTGTAAGCCTTAAGGCATTTGTAGTTGGCTTCAGCCAGTATGTTAATGTAGGTGGTTTGGAAAATTATAATATTTGAGTGATACAGACTGGTTTGCATTTTAAGTATTCAAAAGAAAAGACTAGAAACTCAAAGGGACTGAAGTCATAAGGCTTGTTCTTTGTAAGCTGCCTGTATAATAAAGCAGGCACAGGAGTAGTTTTCAGATAAGATGTTCACAGTTTGTAGAATATGAGTTATTTTTAATGATTTTGTGGGGCATAATTCTTAAACAGTGTGTGGGAGGTGCAATGCACATAGTTTCCATTGCACACATAAATCTCATTATTATCTTCTTTATATTCTACATCGTGCTCAAATGTGCCCCTGTAGTATAACAGGACTAGAGAACACTTCTTGGGGTTGACATTACACAGTGATTTGTCAGTGTGGCATGAAGTGCTTAAGTGAACACATTTCTCATATCTGAAAAAAATCTGTGCAGTGTAAATGCACAACTAAAGTGGGTTTTAAATAGCTGTGCACAAAGTAATTCTATCATATTTAATATGTTCAGTTGGTGTTAGAACGAGATCACATTGATTTTACACACATAATATGGAGGAGATATTGTGATAGTTGTTGCAAGTAGAATGATGTGAGTATTTTCCAGTGAAAGCATTTTATAGCATAATGTCAGTCTGAGCTCCCAGATTTTTCATCAAAATCAGTATTCTGAACTTCCACTGAATCTAAGGTAAAATTTGGAGAGAAATGTCTCTTCACCCTCAAAAGATTTGTACCCTGGGCTGTAAATCAGTGGAGATCCTGCCCAATGGTAACTTGCATGTTGACAGTTCTTCCTGAGGAGATAGGGAGTGGGTTTGGGGGGGTGAGAGAAAGGATGCTGTATGGTTTTTTTGTTGTGGTTTTGTTTTGTTTGTTGAAGTTTTGTTAAAGTGGAGTGATGGAGGTGGGACAGAGTGCTCCAATTCATCAGAACGTGGAGTCATCCAGATTACCTTTTGGTAGTACTATAGGGATTGGGCCGTTTCTGGAGGGCTTTGTCTTTTCCCTTCAAGGGCTATTCAAATCCCCTTCTCCATTTTCCCCCTCTTTATACTTCCATGTACTCTGCTTTAAAGTGTTTACTCCTTCCAAAGAAAGGAAATGGCAGGAGGGAGTTTTGGTTGTGGAGAGGACCTGGGAGCATTGCAGAGGATGTAGGAGGCGGTTTTGGACTGAAGGTCTTAGGAGAGGATCTGTGGGAAGGAGAAAAACAATGCTGAGGATCTTAGAGCGGAAGGGAAAGACATAGGGAACATGAATTCATAGAAAAATTGGACTGCATTTCACTGTTTGCAGAAAACCTTACACAAACTGGACCTGTGCCCAGTCACTGGCATTTAGATGGTACAACTGGAATTTTTTGACTCACTGAGAGTTTTTGTCCCAGAGGTAATACTACACAAAACAGAAATAGAGAGCTCAACTCGTTGCATTCCCTTCGTCTGAGATATTTTCATCATAAATAAGGGAGAGCAAGAAGAGAATTTAAAATACATGTAGTCATACTTTTTCATTTTTGTTTCCACATACTTTGAACTGTTCTCCAATGATCTATACTCTTATTTTACCCATTTTAATATGTTCCTGATAGAAATAAATATGTAAGGAGAAAGAATGTTGCATTTTTAGTGTGATCCTTCCAGTTTGCTGTAATGCAGTCCTAGTAAAAGCAGTTTCTGCTGCAAATATACTTTTTTTTCCTAGGAGAAAAAGGTATATGTTTTGTTACGTGTATTTGAGAGTGGCAGATACTTTCTTATTAATGCAGGTCATGCCTTCATTGTTGTTACCTGTTCAAACTGAGAAAAGAATGTGAAATGGGTCATTTTGGGTCTAGCTGTCTGTACTCACTTTTTCTTCCAGGAGATCTTGATGAAAAGGTAGGGAAATAAAGGAGAAATGGAAGTTTTCTTGTTTAGGTTTCAGCAGTGCTGGTTGTGAGAGCTCAGTATGAATTTCTGCAGCTGGATAGAGCAGATATAGCAAAAGAGTTACGGTAACCTGCATTGTCAGGTAAAAAACCCCAACTTTTTTAAAATGAATGAGATGCGGGAAAGAGAGGACCAAAATGTCTTTTAAAGAAAAGTTTCTTTAGGTAGCACAGGCAGGGTAAAGAGCCTTTAGAAAGTTCAGCAGTTGAATGGGGATGGTGGTGGCTTTCTTCAGTGAGTGATGTAGCCACAGCCCTATGTTCATCTGCATTGCCTGACGAGAATGAGCTTTAAAATGTAAGACATTATGAATAGAATAGCAGAGGCTTTCAGAGGGGAGATGGCAATGCTATTGAAGCTGTCTCTTCCAATTCCTGTGTAGGATAGAAAAGACAGGAAAACCTCAAAGGATGCAGCTCTAATCAGAGTTTCTGCCCAGCCTGGCAGAGTTAACCCTGCAGGACCTCTCTCTGCAAATAGTTCTCATGTCCTGGGGCAGTACATGGCAGCAGCACACAAATTCTCCCTGCTGGATTGTCTCTCCTGCAAATTATATCCACCCCTGCCTGAGCTCTTGGGGGTGAACTGAAACTGCTGATGGGGCTCAATCAGCAGGGGAATATTTTTGTCCCATTCTTGCATGTCTGTCTGCAGCTGTGCACCACATGGTTCTTGAAAATTGGCCTGCAGTCTTAATATTTTGTGTTGAGACACAGAATTCCTTTTCATGCAGACATATAATCACATCATGTAGTGCATCTTGTCTGCCACCATGTACTATTTGGCTTTAGGTGAATCTTTGGGGTTTATTTTTCTCTATGATATATGGGTTGACTGAAGTGTTAGGTTAGTCCCAGCTAACTGGAGAGGTGGAATCTGGCTATTTTTAGTCAGTCAGTATCTGTCCCTCTCCCACATGTGGTAAAGCACATCTTTCTCACGCCTCCCTGGCATAGAATGACATAGCATAATGTCTGTAAAAACCTGTTTTGGCTGTAAATGTGCTGGAGTAGCTCTCTCTCTCCATCTAGCTAAAGGTGGGGATCAAATTTGAAGATTTGAAGCCCATAGTTGGATTTCCTGTAGCAGATCCAAACAAAATGACCTTGAAGCAGCCCCCTATGGAATGTGGCATTCTCTCCCCTCACATTGCAGCTCCCTTTGGAGGCTGGAGCAGTGCTCAGCACCTTGAATTTGGACAGGTGCAGGTGCCAAGTGCTTTGCTGTGAGGGGATGATGCCTTGGAGTGGCTACCTGAAAACAGAGGCTAGACAAGATTAAGAGAATAAAAGCAGGTATTTATTTGAAGGACCTTCAAAGGTCCACCTTGGCAGTCAAAGTCTCTGAGGGGCTCTACCCAGGATGGACTCTGGGTCACAGGTTTTCCACACTTTTATAAGTTTGGTCCATTTGCATATCAGGGTTAAATCTCCAATTATAATTTCAAGTAATGATGTAATGACGCCAAGTTTGCTCCCCCTGTCCAGAGGCTCGGTTTCCATATTTCAGGGCCTGGGACAGCAAGGTGTCCTTGAGTTTAGGCCCAGAGAGGGTTTGTTATGTCTAACCAAAATGTGAGAACAGTAGCTAACAGGCTATATGAAGTTTCAGAGTTACACACTAGGCAGTACAGGATCTGAAAAATATAAAAGCTAAAACCTAAGGCATCAGGGATATCCAAGGATGGAGGAGATCTTTGCATATTTATAGCCAACAGTAGCACATGGGAGTGAGAGGATCCTCTAGTGAAATAAATAGAATATTAAAATAAAATGTTAAAATATCCGTGTCCCCAAATATTTTAAACCTCAGATAAGTGTATAATCACTTATTTAGCCTCTCAAACCAATGGTGTCCTCAAACCTGTAGTCATGTTTTGATATAAGGTACACTTTACTTCCACCTTTTGGGTAAGATTCAGTGCATAAATAACTTGCAAGACTTCTTGACCCAGGTCATAATCAACAGCCAGTTCTTGGGTTTTGTGGGCCACTTTTTGATTTTCACCTAACTCTAATGGACTTGTAAATTGAAGATCACAAATAAAAGTGGCATAAATTATTTCTTCTTTCGGCTGCCTCTCTTAAAGTAACAAATCCAATTAATCAATGGGATTAATTATCTGTGGAAATGACATCATTACCAGGCAAAAGCAACACCAGGACTATCTACACATTTCAAGCAGAATATCTAAAGATATAAAATTGAAATCTGGAGAAAGTACAAAATAATTAATTTCATTCACAGGGGTTCTTACTGAGGACTGTGGATGCACTGTTTGAAAAAACCTGTCTTATTAAATACCTATTAGATAAGATAAAATTTTAAAAGCCTTCTATAGCTAAAGTCTTCAACCTGTTAATGGACTTTTTTCCTCTTAACTTCAGAATTTCAAGTATTTTCAGGACTCTCTTGCCTTTCACACAAATGAAAAGCTACTCGCTAGAAATTTCAGTTCTAAAGTCTCTGTGTTTAACATTCTCAAGAGAGATATGTCAGAGGCATCTGCCACCCAGGGGGTGATTGCTGCAACAAACAGTATGAAGTTTGAAGACTGAAGATATTTACAGATCAGATGTAGCCAATTTAAATTGCAGGGAGACTGAAATGAAAAGCTCTTTCATCTGCTGTGCTGCACTGGGCTGGGGTGTGGTCTGGTTTGAGCTGGGCACCAAGCCTGGGACCATCTGGTGCTCATCATGACCAATTCCTGCTGAAGTTGGTATCAAAACTTTTTCAGTTCAAAAAACTAAATACACAGTAGAAAATAACTGGTCAAACCTTCTGTAAGGGGATAGAAGAGGAATGCTAGCCTGTACAGAGACCTCTATTTTCAAATCTGAAATCTGTCATCGTAAAGCCTGTATAGAAGGGTTAGTGCCAGAAGCATGTTTTATTACTTAAATATATCTTGCACAAGCAACACTGAGCAAGGAAAACCCTTTTGAGTTATATAACTCTTTGATGGGATGCCTTAAGGTCTTTCTTTTTAAGCCAGTAAATTCTAGAGCAGTAATTTAAAGACTGCACTTTTCCTTAAATCTAAAAGCGTGTTCTAAATCTTGTTATTTAGTTTGAACACTTATCTGATAGGCCTGATCCCATATTTCCAAACTGAGTGACATCACCTGCAGGCACTCAGACTTGCCTTTTGACCCACATTTTACCTTCCATGGGGCACCTCGCCCAGGTGATGGCACTCGGAGGCAGAGAATGTCACCAGCCAGATACGAATATGGGGTAAACAGGAAGCAGAGTGAAGACTTGGGCTCCTGCAGGGGACACCACTGTGGTGGCCAGGGGTGTGTCAGCCCTGACACCTTCAGGCAGAGCACATTCAGTGTTTTCACCTTCTGGAAGTTGTCAGTGTGACTAATCCAACAGACAAACCAGTTACTCTTGCCGGACCCTGGAATTCCCACTTCATCTGCGCATCAGAGCTGGAGTGGGACTCTGCACCCATCCTCAAGGGAAGGCACAATCGACCCTCTTTGGTTTTGACGTCCACGTTTTGTTTGGTTTTGATGGGATATCAGTGCTTTTGCTAAAGCTGTTGTGTAGAGGCTGGTGCTTAACAAAAGGGTCAGATGGGGACACTTCAGTCTTCAGAGATGTTCGTGTACTTCTTTTCAGCAGTAATTTTACGTATAGGAGCTACTGAATCCAGTCTTGCGGCTCTAAGTGTTCCTGGTGATGCCAAAAGATATGGGCTGCAGGCTGAGGGCAGTTAACTGTTATGTTTTCACTTAGCTGTTTCTTTGGACCATATAGTGTCTATAAAAATAAAAAGAAGCTGTTCCTTGGGAAATGAAAATAGGAAATAAGGCAGGTAAAGATTAATTCAGAGGGCGTTTATGGACCAAGAATGTTGTGAGCTCATGTGGACACACACAGAGTTAGCTTTTGCTGTCAAAGACAATGAAATATTAAGTAAATATTAGATTGATAAAATGAATTCTATCTAAATTGATGACTGCAACTAGAGGTTAAGATTAAGAAGAAATACCTGAATATAATCTGCAGTAAACAGCTTTCAACTGGCTAAGAGCTCACAGCATCAAAAAATATAGTAACAGGAGATGTTATCTTGCAGTTACTCAATTAGCTCCATGCAACTAGCAGGAAGGGCAGTCAAGATTTTTGGGGCACAAAGACCATTGGTTGGAGCCATAAACTGAGACCCCAAAGGTGTCCAATGCACCACTATGAAGGTAATGCTGTGTTCCCAGGGGGATTTGTCATAGATTTGGTCACTGATGGTGAACTATAGTTTGATAAGAAGTTCGTTAGGCTTTTAGTCAGCTTTGTCATATCACTGCAATGATAAAGTATAAATAATACATGGATTTAGATGAGGCAATAGCTGTAATTCAAGAGTGAAGGGCGAAAAACTCTTGTAGATTTACAGGTGAGTGTGAATCATATTTCTACTGTGGTGGTAAATTTGTCATTATTATTTAAATTTCGGCTCCTTCTGTTTGTTGATTCCATTAGAACAGTTTTCAGACCTAAATCATAACTGCAAAGCAGTAGGAGGTCATTTTGAGGAACACCTAGGCTGGTCTGTGACTAAAGAATAGTGACTGTATTGATTGGAAAAGTCATGTGAGAAGAATTCTTCACTTATCTCTGTGTGGAACAACCCCACAGGCTGATGCAACACAGTGGTTGAATGATGGTCAGCAATGGTTTCCTGGTATTTCAACTTTATATCTCATCATTATTTTCTATTACTTTAACTTAGGGCATTTCTTTTCTGTATGTAGACAGTTACTGTAAAGTTGTGGGGTTTTTCTTCTCCTTATCACTAATCTAAAAATTGACTCAAATCTAGTTTTTGTCATTGTTCTATTTTCTTTAATGGAAAGCCTTTTTAATTAGTGTTTTTCCTTTGATGTACTGTCATAAACTTTTCCATGTCGTCTGTGGAAGAGTTAGCCCACACACAGCACAGAATGTGAAAGCTTGGAGTAAATCTGGTGATTGTCAAAGCACTAAAGCTTGTAAACTTCTGTAAAATTACTTAGAAGAAAGCTTTCTTCATTACCCATGGTCATCTCCACATTGATGTGCTGAGTGAAACCCAGTTCATCAGTATCTAAACTGTCACCATCTAATTCTTCTTCAGAGAAGGCACTCTGCAACTTCAGTATTATATCTTGTAGTCTATCAGTAAATTGAGTGACCCACTTACAGCTACCTTTGGAAGAGAATCTGAGATGTAAGCTGACACTGGAACTCCAGTATTTTCTTCCCTTGGGCAAAAATTCTTGAGACTAAGCATACGCTGTGCTTTAAGGGTGGCAGATCACTCTGTGGGATTTATTGCTTTGTTAATATGCTCAAGACATCATCTGTCACTGTAGGAGCTGGGAACACTGTCTGGGGTTTTCTGTTCATTGTTCTTCTCTGGCTCTCTTATTTTACAGCTTTAGCTTAGGGCTGTATCCTGGGTTTGGGAGAGAATCAGTTGCCACCCAAAATCTGATATGCTCCAAGCCATGTGTTTCCTCTGTATCAACAGTCATTTCCCTGCTTCTGCTCAGCTCCAGGATGCCACTGTTAGAAATTTAAAAAGCTAATCCTTTGATTTCACAGGCTCTTCTGGATGCATAATTTAAGTTTGTATGTTTAGTGACTTTAGTTTCACTTCTGCTTGCATGATTTTGGGAAGGTGAAGAGAAAGGAACGGTCCTTTCCTATTCCTTCCTCCCTATAATCAGCTGGTCCTCTTGATTTTGGGTTTTCCTTTCTCTCCTTGTTTTGAACAGAGCTCTGTATCTGTAAATGCAGTTTGCCCAGGCACTGCCTCAGCCTCCTCAGAGCTGCACTAAACAACCAGCCCCTTCCCTCAGTTAAACTAACTTCAAAAAATTGTTACCACTTCTACCCCCACCTCTATTTCCATTTCATCTCAAGGCGCAAGACACTTGGCCATGATATCAATACATTTTTTAATACAGGTTTTATATTTAATAGCCAAATGCTTCCTTCTTACTGAGCATCATCTTTGCTTCGGGAGCAGGGCGGAGACTGGGATGAGCTGAGCAGTCCTGCATCATTACACAGAGGATACGGTGTGGATATAAAAAGCAACAATGAATGCAGGGAAAGCATTTCCCTTAGCATATCCAGGAGGCGAGGAAGGAAAGGCAGTTTTATAATTCATGTTGGGTGCCCTTGCCGCTGATCATGAATTTAGTCTTGATCTTGGCAAATCAGTCACACTTAAAGAGTGACAAGGAAATGCGGCGTTGGTGACAGCCTGTGTTGTGAATATTTTTAAGGTCTCGGCTAAAGCACAATTCTAGCCCAAAATATAGGCTCAAGGCCTTGCTAGCCAGGCACTCTTGTCAGGGGCAATTGTGACAATCTAATCTTTCTTAAATTAAATGGGTTTTTTATCAAGGGAGTTGTGCAGATCCGTCACGTCCCCTCAGTTTCCAGCCATCAGCCTGTGCATTGCTCAGGGATGGATTTCCTTGGTGATCCCATGCACAGGGCTGCAGTTGCCTTCTGCATGCTGCTGTCATCCTTCAGCATCACTCTGACAGCACAGTTCACCCATTCCCATCTCATTTTTAAACCAAATGATCCTGATCATGTCTCCTTCTCAGCACCTTGATGAGGGGAGCCCTCCCTGCTGCGATGAGACAACTGAGAGACCAGGAGGACGTGTAAGGGCGATGAGGCTTTCACCCATCTGGCTGCTCAAGCTGTGGCGAGAATGAGAAGGGACTGGTGCCCTTCCTGAAGGATGGAGGCCAGTTCTCACTGACTTGTTAAATGCCTCCCCATGGAAATGAGGGCTCAGAGCCCCTACCAGGCTCTCCAGGGCAAAGAAGTGGGTGCTGCAAAGATGAACTCTACAGTCATTAAGTGATTGATTTAAAGCAACACAGCAACTGTTTATTTCATATATTCTTCTCATAGCACCTTCAGCCAGTGTACCAAATACTGGAAATTAAAACATTTACATTATTTTCAACATTTTAATACAGTTATTTTTTCAGTATATGTATATATGCATCCTATTGATTCTAAACAGCTAAGATAGGTCAATTTATGCTTCTGTCTTCAGCAACATTCACCTATCAAAATGCTCAGTCTCCATAATGTTCAGGAGAAAAATATCACTGCTAAAATGACATGTGGAGCTTCACATGCTGAAGCTGTCCCTTCTGGCACCAGTGCAAAGGAGAGACAAGGAGTGCTATGGGAGAATGAGTCTATGAAGTTTGAGAATCACATAGAAACCCAGCCTGAGAGTTTAGTGTCTGTTTCAGGCATTAAATGTCTGCAGGTTGAGCAGATCAAACCTCTCTTGAGCACTTGTTATCAGTCACTGTGGGCATTAATTCTGTGGCAACTGAGCTGCAATCAGTTATCAGCTGGACTGGCCTCACTTTCATTGTTTCTTTGGGGAATTGGACCCTTTCCAAACCCAGATGAGAAAGGCAAGTCTGTAGTGCCTGTCCAAGGCACTTTGCAGTGCTTGGCCAGTGCTGCCTCTAGGACCCAATTTTCCAGCCTCTCCTCTGAGCAGGGGCTAACGCTGGGCGTGGAGTTTCAATTGTAAAAGCAGGACTTGGGCAAAGATGCCACATTTCAAAGGCGGCATCCTCTGGACAATTCGGGTACTGTGGCAGAAGCCACACACAGGTTTTCTTCTGCTGCAAGAAGTGATTTCGAGGCTCAGTATGGAGGAGTTCAAGAAATAGGTTCCAAAAAGAAAGCGGTCATCTTTGACTTTGAATTTGGTGAGGCATCAGTAGGAATGTACAGTACTATTACAGTCTGCAGGAAGGGTGATGAATTGTCATTTAGAAATGTAGTTTCTATTTAAGGACATTCAGGAATGCTGCAGACCTGTGAGGGGGGAAAAAAGGAAGGTTTTGTCTGGAACATCTCAAGCAGCTGTGACCAGCTTTGAGCTCAGCCATTTGGAACAAATGGAACATTCACATAAATGGGGAATAAGTGCACGTACCAATAAATGAGTAGCTAACTGGTCAACAAAATGTACAGTACTAGACATGAGAGCTTTGCTGTGTTATTCTAGGAAATAGCTCTTTCAAAGAGAGTTTAAATAAATCTCTTGCTGACAAAAGCAGTTCAGATATCAATGGTGTATAACTGGCTGTTTGTTACTATGTGAAAAATATTTATTATCTAGCTAGATCTTTTGGTTCTTGAGCTATTTATATTTTAGGAAAAAAATCTTAGTCTAATGGGCTGAATCCCCTTCAAAAGGGCAAATGCACTCTCCAAATGTTTTTCATGAACTTCTGAAGCATGCAAATATGATTTCAAACTGCAGTTTTACTTAGCTTTCTATGGGGGTAAACTTCAGCAGCAACATCCTTGTGTTCTTTTTTGTTCAGTCCTGTAATCTTGCACAGAAGCAGGGATAGATGGCATTTTCCAGTGCCAAAGGATCTACTAGTATTTATGAGGTCATTGTACTTGTTATGGCAGGAAAACATTTTTAATCCTCTGGAGCCTTAGAGTTCTTTGGGAGATAACATCCAAGTTTTGCTAATAAGCTTCACTCATGCTTGATGAATTTATACTGGCAAATAAGATTTATACCACAAACTTCATCTGCCCAGTGGCCATCTGGAGACTGGGAATATATTAGCCTCAATATTTAGTAATTTTGATAATGTCCAGACTATGACCCACACTGAAGTTCTAGTTTATGGTTTTCTTAAAGTAAAATTGTTGGATTTTAAGTTGGTATATTAAGTGGAGAAAAACTGAGGAGTTTTCACCAGTTTGTGTGCCTCATTGTGTGCTACTGTTAGCAGAAAGGAGTGAGAAAATGCTTTTACTTTTCTAAAACTCCTGTAGCAATTCAGCTGTAAGGCTTAGGGGCTGTTTTCACAGAATTTGTGGCTCATGGGCTTTTCCAACTTGAAATCATTTGGTGCCAACCATTCCTTTTCTAGGAGACAACAGTTTTATCACCAGTCCTAGTGCCACTCAATGCCATGCTGAGTTAATGCAGGTACAAGCGTGAGACTTGCCAAGAACCCTTTTAGTAGTCTGAAAACCATGGATTTGTGTAGAATGTTGCCATGCTTGTTGATTTATGTTTAAAGCAAGCAGTGGATTCTCACAGGGTGTCTGTGGGCATCTGACAGAGGGTCTGTGCACTACTTTGCTTGGTCAAGAGAGGTATGTAAGAAAAGCAAAGCTACTTTAGGAGGCTTAAAATCATGATATAGTGGACTGAATTTTCAGCAGCTGGGAAATAAACAAAAGTCTGAAAAGAAACCCTGTACTTGAGTGCAGGTTTAGTACTCTTATCTGGTTAATTGGGTGTTGTCATCTCTCTGGATTTAAATAGCATCGCTCCCTTTGTACAACCCATTATATTTTGTGCTGGTGCAAGCATTTGATATTTCCTGCTGCGGGATTGGCTGCACTTGAGCAGTACTGTGTATTTATACCTTTATAAATACATAGGACTTTGACGCCTTTGTGGATGAAAGGAGTAATATAAATGGTAATTTTATTGCGTAATTGTCTTACTGAATATTTTTCAAAAGAATATTTAGGAGGATAGATGTAGTACATCAGGCAATTAATCACAGTAGTCAATTAAACTTCTTTGGGATTTTTTTAAGAATTAACAAGTATTTTCTGGTGTTTATAGAACATGCAATATTTCTCTCACAAAAACTATTTGAATATAAATGTTTATTCCTTCTCTTGTGTTGCATCAAGATTGCACCTTCTCATTAGAAATGCCCACAAAGTTGTAAACTTCCTGAGAAATTTACTGCCCTGGCCTATGGTAAGAGTAGTATGTTAATTGTAAAGGGTTTTATTTAGGAGTTATGTATGCCATAGAATATCCTATTAGAATAACAAAAATCCTTAAACTTTGAAGGAGGTTCTTGAAGTCTTTAGATTTCTTCGAAGTCCATGACCTTTTCTTCTGCTCCCTTAGGGACAGATGCCAAAGCTATTCAGGCAGTCTCACTTTTGAACTCACTGGAGTAGCAAAGCTGAAATAAAACGTGTTGTAAACTAGAATTTTGTGTTTCTTATTATGCACTTCATTAAACTAGAGGGTTGTTTTTTTTTTACATGAGCATTTGTCATCTCCATGTCAGATTTCTTGAAAAACATGCTGAATTAACAGGACATGTTTAATGCAGTCTTGACAGAAAGGTTAATGAGAATTCAGAAGGCAGCAAGAAGAAAAATAATACATAGATGAAAACTACATGGAACCAGAGTAAGTTGTAATTTGGCTTGTCTTAAACAATGGTATTTACTTATTCTGCAGTAAATGACGTTTAAAATCTTTTGAGCAATTCCCTCCTTTGGTAATATGCAGTACTCTCTGTCAGTTCATAATGCAGATTACCTGGAAGGTGGTTGCCCACTGGCTGCATTCGTTTGCCAAAAAATGTTTGAAACAGGTCTTTCATCCTGCGTACTTGGAAGGGAAAAAGATTTGTGCATCCGCCTGTATGAGACTGCGTAGGATCAAGGTCTCATAGCTGAGAATGGCAGAAGGAAAAGTGGAAACAAAGGCCAGTATCATGGTCACATCCTGGTGAGAGTGGGTGCTGGTTTATGGCTGCTGCTTTGTCCCATCATTACCCTTGTTCAGCCAACCCAGTTACTCAGAGGACTGAGAAGGGGCACGGGACAGTGAAGCCTTTGGCTTCCTTGCACTTAACCCTGACACCTGCAGAATCTGCATTTTTATATGGCTCATGGAAAATTCCAAGAATTTCCCATGCCTGCCTCTAAAGCTGCAACAATTTTCACTGAAGGGGATGATCAAAGCATAAAGCAACAAAGTTTGAGTAGCTCTGTGTCCTTGAGCTGCCTGTGGCTGGCGACCTGCCCTGTGCCGCGAATGCTTTGGGGCAAGAACACATCCTTCGAATGGAAGTAAGCACAAAGTGAGGATTGCAAATACAGTATTTGTTCTTTTTGGGAAAGCTACCAATCTTGATGATGGTAATCACAGGTCTGCTTTTCTAACTTGATTAGAATCGCAGTTGTGACTGCCAAATCAAACAAATTGGCATGTGATGGTTGGAACTTAAAGACCCATCAATTACATCCACTCCTGCACTAAGGACAACCTGATTGCTGCTGGTGTTAGTTCTGCTTGCCTGTTGTGCATTTGATGTGTAAAACTAGTATTATTTTTAAAATCCTTTCTGCAGTGAAGGTCAAAACAGGAGAAAACTGTTATTTACATGGTGAGTCATCTGATATAGTTCAAGCATTGAAAGTTGTGTTCTTGACTGGAAGAGGAAACAAGAACATTATTAGAGTTTATTTCGTCAACTTGCAGCTCATTACATAAGCTGAAATACAAATGTCATTTGCAGTAATTTAGTTACCTTGTTCCAAGCTTGTTCTAAGCTCTATGCCTGCGTTCAATTAAAAATTCCTTATTCCAGTATTCCAGTGATGCAATATAATGGTAGTAAAAAAGGGGATTAGCTGCTTTTGGGTAACTGGCTTGTAAGAGACTTGTATTTCAGGATTTTTTCCCTTAATGCATGGGCTCGAGAGGGGCCAATGGCTGACGTGCTTCAAAGTTGTGGTCTTGAATGGTCTGACCTTCTTGAGAGGTGCCAGCCTCTTAGCATAGGAGAAGGACTTTTCTCTTTTTCAGTTTCAGAATTTATATTTTGAGCTTTTCCTAGCAAACAGCTTATTTGAGCCATTTGAAACATCAAAGGAGGTGTTTCTTGGCTTGGGTACATCTTTAATTTAAAGCAGATTTATTAAAGGCCAAAACAGGATAATACTGCAAAAGGATTAGCTGTGGTTACTTGATTTCTGAGCAAACAGACTAATTCTTCTTTCTTTGTATGGATGTCTTTCACAGCAAGTCCATTCAGTAAGCATTGAACTAGGACTGGAGTTTGGTTTTTCCAATTTTTTTTTTTTTTAATTTCTTGTTATTTCTATTGTGTTCTTTAGAAATCAGAAACGTTGCTGAAAGCTTTAACTTCAAAGCTTAAGGCTGCTTACTCTCCCTTGGTTGCTATGCTCCAAGACATTCCTAAAGCTTCTTTGCTAGTAGCTGTCAAATGTTTTGTTTCAGCTCTTCTTAGCATTGGAGCTTCAGTTTGGCTTTTGTTTGGTTACAAAATAAAAATTCTGAGAAGTCAATTAAAAAGCAGGCTGGCATTCTTAGGACTTCAATCTTGCTGCTAGTCTGAAAGCAACCAGAGCAGTGGTACTACAGGATGCTGAGTATTTTATATTTGTACTTACACTTCAGATTCACTCTGTCTGTAAACAACAGACAAAAATTCTCTCTGAGACCTGAAAGTTTGCTGGATACTGTACATTTCATACATCCATAACAAGGAATGAACACTGCTGGGATCACATCATGTTCAGCGAAATCTGGGCAAACCTGTCGTGAACTAGTTAATCTAATAAATGTAATGGAAAGGATGGGATAACTATTCCAGAGAGGAGGATTGGCTTCCTGAAATCTATTATCCAGGAATAAGGTGCTACTTGGGAACAGAAAAACTCAGACTGACTTTCACCTTTCATATGCAGAGACAAAGATTGGTTAGAAAAAGATTTGAAAACCGAGCACGCATGCTGGAAAAACTGATGTTTCCAGTTTTTCGGAGGGACTTCAGGACTTGATGGAATGTTTGGCCTATGACTGGCAGCACAAGTGAACTCCTGAGTTTGCTGCTTACTGCACCACCAAGTTGTCAAACAAGCCAGCGTGCTCTTTTACTGTAGCTCCATCCTTTTCCCCCCACTATTTTCTAGAAAAAAAGGTGCAGTGAGTTCTAGGAAATCACTGCTAGTGCAGGATGTACGTGCTCCAAAGCCCAGAGTACAGCACTTGGTCTGACCCTTGTTCTCTGTCTCTCCTGGAAGCTCCCCAGACCTTTGTCCACATGGATTATGAGATGTTTCCAGGTACTTCCTCCTTCTCCCCAATAATTTTGTAACACAGACCCTGGGAAGCACAAAACTTTATGACCACAAAATCATAGAATGATTTGGGTTGTAAGGGAATTTAAAGAGCACCTTGTTCTAACCCCCCTTCCATGGGTGGGGATACCTGTCACTAGACCAGGCTGCTCAGAGCCGTATCCAACCTGGCCTTGAACAGGGATGGGCAAAACAACACTCTGGCTGTTACTCAATATTTGTGGAAAGGTTGCTAGAGAAGAAATGGGCAGCATAGAACAAATTCAAGACTAATTCTTCATTTCAAGAGGGGAAGAAGGTGTAGTAGCAATGTTTTCTTTGACTTTGCTTTGTAAACATAGATTCATCAGAGAGAGAGTTGAGCTTATCCTGATGTTATATCAGGACTTATCCTGACTTATCATGATATTCAGTCCATACAGCCATAAGTGGTCAGAGTCCCATCCCCAATCACATCCTGTTGAGCATCAGACATCTCAAAAGTAACTGCAAATATAGTACTTTGCAATTACTGATTGATGGGGAGAGTTGGTTGAGAGATTTTGGGGATGCTAAGATATTGCCATCATACCAGTTGCATAAGAGCCTGCAGGGAGCATGCCTACCCTTTATAGTGGTCACCGGCTGCTGCTTTTGGTCCAGGTATGGACAGATGGATATGGGAATGGCTGTGTAGATGGAGCATTGCCTCATCTGAAATCTAAATTGGTGTAGTCACCTGGAGTAGCTGAATTGCTCTGTTTATAATGTGATTGACTGAGTGGAGACCCTGTGCTGGGGGATCTGAATGTCTTGTGTTGCCTTCCCTCTGCCATATACAAGTGGTTGTTTAGCTGCTAACAGGAGGATCAGTGTGTGCACAGAGCCACAGATCGTTACCTCTTGATTATGTTCACGTTATCTGATGTGTCGTCTCCATGAGAGAAATTAAATTGCCTTTAGTAATTTGAAGCAAGTAAAAATGACAAATCATCGTTCTCATGTGATCGGTAAATGGCTGCAGAATGAGAATGAGAATGCATCTCAATTACATGGCAAGTACATTTCAAGCAGCATCAATCACTCCAAATCTCCAGTTGTTTTTCTGTGATTTTCTTTGCTTTTAATCTAAGATGGCTTTGGCCTATTAAAGGGAAAAAAAAATTGTAGCTTTGTTCCACTTTGAATAGTGCTATTAGCTATGAACTCTCAGCTCATGATTATGAGGAATTAGAATAGGGAATAATTTCATAGAGACAAAAGCAGTACAATATAAATCTAGAAACGAAAGAAAACAAATTCAGTAGGAAAGTGATTTTTAAAGTCTGTATCTTGAGATATGGCAGACTAGTGTACAGAAAGCAAAAAACTCCCATGTGCAGCTAGAAAATGGTCATCATCAGTGACCTGTCATGCAAATCCTGCAGGTACAGCAGAGTAGACATTTAGCAACAGGAAAAGCTTTTATGACTGAATGTAGAATATAGAATGTGGAGATGGGTGACTGTGCATCATCTCCTCGGCACCTCAACTCCTGCATTTGTGCACAAGGAACCAGCTGGTACAGCCCAGAATGTGACCATGACCTTGGTACTCAAAAATGGTCACCAAAATCAAAGTGCCGTCGCCTTTGCGTGATATGTAACAGGAGGAGGATGGGAGGAGAGCAGGATGGTTTGCAGATTTAAGCCAGGCTGGTACTTTGTGCTAAATCTCGGTGAGAAGGGAGCATGGGTGTCTTTATTTTGACTCAAAAATTCACGAGGACAGAAGTGCTTTGTCTTCTTTTCTCATTTAACTCGTCTTGGTCTCATCAGCCAGTGAAGTTGAAATCAGCATTGCACAAATGTTTCAACTTATGAATTGACTCTTCTGTGTCAAGTTCCAGCTCTCTTTGGTCTGTACTTCTCCAATAAGGACCCGAATTTCTTACAAGGTGATATAAACGAACTGAGATATACCCACACACACCCCTTGAACTAGGTGTTTCCAGAGCTGGCATCTAAATTACTTGTAAAAACAAGTTCCATTTCTTTATGATGCAGTAGATTTTGGTGCCTGGAACTATTTTCTTGCTTGTTCATGGAATGAGAATCATTGGTTTTCATTGTCACACTGCATTAACAAATGGTCCCTTGAATGTCCTTCACCTCCACATCCAGTGTTGTGACCTTGAATGCCATATCCTCTAGCTCATGCAATGAACTGCATTTTTTTAAATTTCCTGCTTCACATTGAGCTGATTGCCACTTGTTTCTCAGGGCAATGTGTTTTGTATTATAACAGAATTTTGTGCTTCGGTGGTCTGTCCAGAAGTTCCCAAATTAGCTGATTCTGCTCTGTCTGTAAGGGCAGTTTGCAGCAACACGAGTACACGATCATTTGCTTGGTTTGCAGCCCTGCCAGTCAAACAGTGAGATGGTTCAACATGCCTCAAAGCAGTCATCCTTGTAATTCTTCAGCTATCAGTCAGTTTGGAAAAGGGCTCTTCTATTTAGTTTTAATGAACTCTTTAATATTTACCTTATGAATTATTATTTTTTTATTTCTTTATTTATTAACTCATGGACTCTACTTAGGAGCAGAGCTGACCCTCTATGGAGCAAACAAGCTCTATGTTTTCTAAAATCACTCTTTGTCTTTAGCTGATGAAAAGAAAGAGCTCCTTCTGTTCTCCTCCTCCTGAGAAGTTGAAGCCTATTTTTAGAGAGGTCTGTACAATTCTAATTATAATGCAGAGGCACAAAATATGCAATTAATGCCATCCTGAATTGCATGATTGCTGCCAATTGCAACTCAGCTTGTTCTTTTTTGAAGACCAAGAACCAATTGTTTCTTTTTGGAAGATGAACCTTCTGACTTCCCTATTGCTCTGGAGATGCTACTTGGTTGTTTAAAATTATGCTGTAATAGTGAAAAACATGTAATTTTCTGATTGTATATGGGTGGGATCTAACAAAAAAAAAGCAGCTAAAAATTTTTAAATTAAAAAAAAAAGACTATTGTTTCATTTTAAAATCTTAAAACTGGCAATCCTAATCTTAGAGACTCGAGCCATGCGCTTGGAGCACTTGGAATTGCTGATGTGACCTCCTGACTTATCCTGATATTTAAAGATTGCTGGGGTGATGCTTTCCTTCTGTTATCTGGTAATTTTACCTGGAGGGCAAAGTCCTGCAGCTCTCCCTCATTAGAGCTGCAGCATTGCAGAGGGCAGAGCTGTGCAGTGTGGAGCAATTTCTGGTCCTCAGGGCTTTGCTGTGTGAGACCTTTTGGTGCATTTGGCTGCATAAATCTGTTCAGCCTATTTAATATCAGTGGCTTGGAACCTGGGTCTCTCTCTTCTTGACCCTACACCTGGAGGCTGTTCTCTTTTTCTAGCAGATTATGAACCACCAGCCTGCCAGCTAAGTGTGCAGTGAGAGACATTCTCAAATATTTGTTGTTTACCTGAGGTATAACAAGGTCCTTCATGTCACTCCTTGCAGAGAGGGGAGTTGCTGAGCCCATCAGCTATAACATCTGCTTCAAAGCTAGAGCTAGCACACATTTTAAAAAGGCTTTAATATGTATTTACACAATAGATTAGCTGTGTTAATTAGAGTTTATTCCACCACTGGTATGCATGCGTAACTCCCATTAATATCAACACCAACTATGTATTCTTGTAAGGAGAACATAGCTCCTAATTAGAGCTCCAGGATTTTAGGATATCTTTGTACAGCTTTTATTGCAAAGATTAAGTGCCGTGTGCTCGCCTGGTAGCTATTCTAATAGGGAAAAAAAGGTGGGTTTTTCTCATGTATTTTTTTTTCCCCCTCAGCTTCCCTTTTATTTTTATTGCAATAGCATGACCCAGTCCCGTCCTGGAGCAGTGCATGTGCAGGGCAGGAGGCCTGGCAGTGGGGAGCTTTACTCTGTGAGCAGAAGAATGCCCAGAGAAATGAGATGACTACACCAGCTACCAACAGCGTTGGTCTGGCCATGGAGTAGCCACTAATGCCAGCAGAAGCCTGCCCAAGTGCTCAGTCCTGGGGACAGAGCTTGGCCTATATTTTCAGTGCCCACCCTGAGGCGCTGTGTCCCGGGGCAGCCTTTCTCCTTCCCAACACCCAGGACAGTGGGGCTCTGGTTTGCAGAGCAGCAAAGAGGCAGCAGAACCCATGGCAGGGAGGGAAAGTGCAAAGGGACCCCACAACCCTGTCCCACAGTCCAGAATCTGAGACTCACCTCAGGATTTCACATTAGTGTCTGTTTTTTTAATGAACATGCATTCATGTGGTTGACTGTCTCTCAATCCTTATTTCAGGATTTCAGGTTTTACAGAGCCTGAAAAGTTTGGAGAATTCCCATTAAAACTTAATGTATGTGTGCAGCGGGATGCAATGGGAGTGCACCATCTGACATTTCTTTTGGGATTTGTAGAAAAGATACTGAACCTTTTTTTGTTGTGACAAGTTTAAAAAAAACCCACACTTGATCTGAGTGTGTTCCAAATACAGTATTTTTTTTTTCCATCTGATGAAAACTGGAAGAAGAGACTTATAAAGAAAACAGTGATAAGAGTCCCAGCTAAGGAAGCAATGGCAAGCACTGCTCTAAAGCTTGTAAACAAACAACCCCTCTCAAAGGGGTGTCTGAATTCCAATGGATTCTAATTATCTGCTAAGGCAGATAGGTAGGAAACACTATTGATATCAGGAAACTCTGGACTAAAAATATATACATGCTATAATTTTAAGAAATTTTAGCTTCTGCCTGTGGCAGCTACTGGGTAAAAGATAAGGTAGAAAATAATGAGCTTTTGTTATTTGTATGTGCAGTTTCCAAGAGACATATTGTGAGTGAACAAAAGATGCACCATAAAACAAACACTGCACTGAAATCATTCTTGGTGAAAATGTACAAAGCTGTAGGGTGCTAAAAATGCAGTGTCTTCCAGGCAAGAGCACTGTTCAACAACAGAGGTTTAGAGCCACTGCCATTAATATGATGTAATATCTCAGGAGTTTAACACTTAATTAGTATACTATAAAATTTAACCTCCTGTTTCAGTGTTCACTCTTTCTCAAACGAGACTTCATGTTTATCTTTGTCATGTATATTTTCTGCTAATTCCTACATACCCTCCTGTTTAATTCCCATTAAATTAGTGATAGAAGCAACAGAAGTTTGGAACCTAACACTTTCTCCTTTATTAGCGTGATGACAAGAAATTTTTATTTATAGATTTTGAATCATGAATCAATCAAAAGTTGGTCTTTAATGATCTTTGTGAGTTCTTTCCGATTCAGGATACTCTATAATTTGGTGCACTAAGACCAAATGGGGGTTCAGAGAGCCTCCCCTGAGGGATCCCTGGATAAAGAGTGTTCTCACCCGCTTCCCTGGAGTTTGTTTTGGGGGCTGTGAGATTGCCCAGGGTACTGTGAGTGCTCTGTCTGTCCTCTCTGTGCCCGATGAACAGGAGCAATGCTGGGCACAGGATGTCCCAGGCCCCCCAGGGTACCTGCAATTACATCTCAATTGCACCTGCTTTGCCACTGAAAGGTGCTGTCAGGGCTAGGACGTGCTGCTGTACCTGGCTGCATTTTAAGTATTGGGAGCTCACAAAGCCAAAGGATAGCAAAGCTTTTCACGGCATTAGTGCACCGGGCTGTACCAAGCTGTCCATGAAAACATTCATTAGACAAATATACACCCTCGCAGAAAAGATCACAGTAACTTATTCGACAGGATTACTTACTTGCAGGTTAGATCAAAACCTGGCTGCCAGAAGTTGAAAGCCAATATAAAGGCAGAGATACGCTGTTTTATTACATCATTAAAAAAAAATCTAGATTCTCCTCTAGGAGGGACTGGAGGCTGGAGACTAACAGACAAGAACAAAATAGCTAGGAATAAATTTTATGTAGCTATTTTCTTTCTCCCTCAAATGTGAATGCTTATGCAAAACACATTGCTGTAGATTCACTGACAATAAAGAGGGAATCATTATACGAGTAGTGGATTCTCAGGGGAACACTTTAACCAAAACACACTCTGCAGTAATTTCCCACATCTTAGTTGGATAAATTAATTTATGAATTTTCCATGAATATGTTCAACCATTTCTCCCCTCATATATTTTATTGATCTCCATATACATTTAGCAACAAATAACAGAGCTGCTTTTCCATTTGCAGTAAAATAGTTTAGAGATGTTTATGTGGGCCTTGGGGTTCAGAGTAAACAAATGCAGTTCACACACCAGGGAGGCTGCAGAAAAATACAAAGCTTGCACAACCCAGGGAGCTCTAGTAGAGCAGCTCAGCAGAGAGTTGAGGCATATCCAATCATATCACTGGAAAATGAGTCCCCTGAAATGAGAGGGACCGGCCCCAAACTGTGGGGCTGCTCCCACTGAGTCCTGTGCACAATCACTGCGAGGAGCTTTGTGACGCATGTCTGCAAAATGTATAATGTCCCTTTGGTGTCAAAGACTGAAGAGTTTTTCCAAGTACTGTGTATCATTCTATTGTCCGTGGTCTGGAGAAAGCCAGCAGGCTCCTTATAGGCTGTAGACACAGTGGCAGAATAATCCAAAAAGTCATTATTGCTCCACAAGACATCCTCTGTGGCCACTCTGCCTCTGAATATCACTTAGTGAGGCTTAGGCAAAGTCATTAAATCCAAAGTTGAGCTTCTCGTGTAGGTTATTACTGTGAGTAAGCACACCATCACATGGAAAGTAAGATATCTCCATGTTTTCCTTTAGGGATGGAATAAAGAGTTACATACAGTGATTAGGTGTTGAAAAGTAATTAGTATAATCTTAAATTAATATTTAAAATGATGGAGTTCTTTAATCTTCATCCCCCAACACCAAACATCCCAAACAAGCATGGTGGGAATATAATGTGGTTAATCATGGGTGTAAACTTACTCACATGTGACTGCAGCACTGCGATCTTCAAGCTGGGCTCTCCTCCTTGCCCTCAGATAATACAACCCTTTTAAGCAGTTTCTTTTTTTGGTTTTTATTTAGTTTTTTGGTTGTCATTTTTATCGATCGTATGGAAAGCTGAGGAAAAACTTGCCCTGCTGTTTCTAAGTATAAAGCTCTTTCTTTCTTAACTGCACGTAATAATGAGCTTGAAATAGGCTGTACCATCTTAAAGGTTGGTATTTGAAGTATAATTGCTAATGCTTATATACATAATTTACATTTATTATGCATAATAAAATATGTAAGTAATTGATGTTCTGTAAGGGATTAAATGATCAACTCCAGCTGCAGGAAGAAGATTTATGCCTGTGTTCTCAATAACACATTGACAATCAGAATCTGCTGCAGAAAGTCATTGCCTTCAGGACTGCACTCAGCGTTCTCCTTCATCCTGTTCTCCTTTCCTTCTGATGTGCTCTCTCTTGTCCTTGTGCTCTGTGCAAAGTGTATTTACAGAGCAAACAGTTGAAAAATAAGTACATATATTCCCTTCAGTCTTGCAAAAAAATTGGTGTAAAATGCAAGCTAAGCTTGCACATGTTTGTGTGTGGCCCGGCATTTTCTAAGTGAGAAGGGCAGGACATCACAGAGAGCACAGAATCACCCTGATGCGTTGAAGCTGAGGATGGCGGGGGGATAATGTTCACAGAATGGGATGTAGGCACAGCATAATGGTCTCCTGCTGCTAGATTAAAGCCTGGGCAAAGATGAGCTCTTTTAACAAAAACAAATGCAGGCAAAGCCAGGATATTTGCAGTACTTTCAAAGCAGGAGGGGTTTATCTTGTAACAACATCCTGCTCATCCTTCTCTTGGCTTCCACTGTACCAGAATTACAGGGGCTGATGCTGTGGGTTTCAGCAGTGGCTGTTGCTCAGTGAGCTCCAGTTGCCCACTGCATCCTCCATGGTAACACCATGGACACAGGCTCCGTGTCCTTCAGCTGCGTCAAAACACATCGCATCCCGCTGTGTAAACATGTTGGCCTGCTTTTAAATGAATCATAAAATTAATCTTTACTAAAACTCAGATCAAAGGGATTTTACAGCCCGACATTCCCATTTTCCTTGGCAGGGGACAATCCCTGCAGGGAGGAGGGCCAGCCTGGGCACCACAGGCAACGCTCTCCTGTGTATCAAAAGCCCTTGGATTCTGGTCTGGTAAAAGCAGTGCTTGAAGAACACAAAAAATGGAGCTGAATTTGGTGCATTAGGTATCAAGCCAAAGAGAACATTTGTGTTTCTGCTGCCCTGTGCTGTTTTCTTTCACTTCATTTTATTACTACATGAGTCCAGTCTCCAGGCGCTGGTGCTGCTGGGCACAGAAGGGGGAAATACCCACGAGGCAGTCACTGAAGGCAGAGCAACTACACAGGCACAAAGTTCTTAAGGAAAGTCAGAACTAAAATGTATGTAATGCAAACAACAAAGGCTAGGAACAGTCAGTGTTATGTTCTAGAAGTATTTGCAATAGAGACTGAAGTTTTACAATCTATCCAATGCCATTACTGATAACACAATTTCTCATTTAATCCGCAGCTGCTCTTTTATATCTTGTCCTAATTAGTATTCTTGCTCTTTTTTATGCTTCTAGTGCAAGATGGAGTTTCATGCATGTACTTCTGGCAAAACCATCACAGCTCGATGTGAAGGTCCCTGTCCTTGCCTTCCAGGACCTGAAAGTTTAAAACATAAGACGGAGAAGACTGGTAAGTTGAGCTGTTAATGAAATCATGGCAGATTAATTGGCTCCTGCTATGTTCTTAGAAAAAAGTAAGAAAGACTTTTCTTAACTGGTATATTTTCTATGTAAGGCTTTCTGAGAAAGAGGTAAGGTACAACTAATCATTGCCTAAACAGGTAGTGCTTTCAAACACCTTAATTGCTGCAAAACTAACTCCTATTTGAGAGAGTCTCATAGGAAAACTAAATTCTGGCTAATGCATCTCAATTTTAAGTGAAAATATTTTGAATGGAAATATTGAAGAATTGTAAAAGAAGGTAGAAAAGAAAAAATACTACTTGATGGTTCATTATTTGGTGAGTTAAAAAAAATCAGTAGACTGTGTGTTAACTAAAAAGTGGTTTAAAGTCCCACATGTATTACATGGGATCTGAATTATCATTTTAATTTTTATTGTTATTGATGTTACCATTAGAAGTCAAATACATATTAAATAGACATATGTATCTGTGTTCATGTATAAATCTGTTTCAATAACAAAGTCATTGCAGACGATGCTGTATCAAACCAAGGGTTGGAGTCTCAGCACAAATGGCCTTTTTCCCTGCCAGCTCTCTGGTGAGTTCTCTGTGTAGGTCTGAAAGCCTGGTGAGCTAATTCACTCCCCCAGGTCTTTTCCAAGGCAGCAGGCACAAGCTGTCTCAGAGTGACCTCATCCGAAGGGAATTAGTTCTATCAGAAGAGACTGACTAAAAGCAGAAGTCCAGCAGCAGAAGGGGAAATGTCACAGCCAGATTCTGTCTAAGAGTTTCCTCCCTGCTATGAGGAATGCCCTTTGGAAGGAAAAAGTTTGTTTCCTGTGGCTGTGTTTTCCCAGTACAAGTGCAGATGTTCTGGTGAGCTGGCACAGTGAGCATGAGCCTAGGTTTGGGCCTGGTTTTGAGTCTGGTGTTGTCTCCCCTCTCTCAGGAGTGCTGAAAGGTTTAACTCACTGGCTGCTGCTGGGCTCCTGCCTGTATTGGGAGCTCACAAAGCCAAAGGAGTGACTTAGGCAGGGTTTGCTCTGTTATGTTAAGCAGTGAAATGTGTTTATTTGTCTTGAGCATCACAGGGAGTATAACAAACAGGCAGCTTTAACACTGATCTGTTGAACCCAAAATATTTGTGAACCTCTCTTCACTCTTTCTCCTCCCCACTGTGGACATGTTCTAACAGTAGCAGGCACAGAAATAGGGAAAAAATGTTTAAATAGCATTTCTTCTTAAGGTTAGTTCAGGCCCTGTCACCTCAGCTGAAAACACTGATGATCCTGCTGGTGGTTCTCCCTGCACACATTGTATACTCTAGCACAGCACCCGTGTCCACATTAGGCCTCCATCTACTTTCTGAAACAAGTGTTACTTCAGCCTACATTTTGAAAATTCAGGTTTCATATAATTTTTTGAAAATTGCAGACATTTTTCTGCACAGCTCTCAAACTTTGACCAAGTGTTGTAGATGGCAGTGTTCTGAAGTCGATATATAACTGTAGTATCACTTTGTGTGGCTTGAATCTTTTGGTTACAGAATGCCCACTGATAAATTGCCTTATTCATATTTTCTATTTCTTGTAGCCCTTATCAGGCTACAAGAAATATTTCTTTTTCACTGCCCTTTCTATTTCTTTGCCCTTATCAGAAAGAGTATCAGATTAATAAATCTTCAGTGACATTTCAAGCTTACAATTTCATTCACACAAGAGAAAAACTATTCTAATAACCCTTATCTTGATAAATGCAATTTGACAGGGTATATGTATTCTGAAACCCAGGCTTTTGTTTTGCTTGACTCAAAACTTTAACTCCAGCCAACAAAGCATTAATTTAATGAATTGGGTGATCTGCAGAGCAACTTTCCTGAAGGCTTTTTCAAGAGGCCAAGCTTGAACTAGCAATTCTCCTGCCATGACAAGGTGAAAAGGATATTATGATAATTATTATTATTATTGTTATTATTATTATTATTGTGTGCTGAAATGTCCACAGAAGGATTTGGAATTGAAAATACAGTAATCAATAGCAAAGGTGCTTTATAACTTGCTTTTCTTCTGGATCTTTGAGTGTGCCAGTAACATTACAGTTAAAGACTTCCTTTGCCTTCCTCCGTCTCCTTTCTTCAGACATTGTCTCTTCAATTGACCCACTGAGTGCAATGGAGTCTCAAATTGAGTATTTTAGAGTTTGTCAGTCTTCTAACAAAATGCTCCCAGGAGTTTCCATGAGAAAACATGAGTAAATTCTACATACCAGCATAAATTTTACGCAGGTGCAATTTTAGCAGTATCTGAAGAGGGATTTGGAATTGTCTGTGTCTGCCCTTTGCAACCTGGGGCCCAGACAGCTTTCCTTAGTGTATGAGAAAATTATGAATTCTAGTTGCTGACCACAAAAAATTTCCATAGTGCACTGCTGCCTTTCGTAAGATTCCTTTTTTTTGTTGAACAAGTAGTGTCAGCTGGCTTTGGAGAAATAAGCCCTGGCCAGCCCCTTAAGGTGACACAGCAGTGCTGGGTTCATGGCTGGATTCAATGATCTGAAAAGTCCAACCTAAATGATCTGATGACCCTGTGTGTGCGATGAGTAAGTCCATTCCTTGGCAGAGCACGGGAGACTCCCAAAACCTGGTCATGACAGTACTACAGTGATCTCCTCTTCATCAGATCCCCAGATCTCTGAGTTGGAAGCTTCTGACTAGAATGTTGGTTATGTGTTATCTTAGTGTTTTCTTTAGAGTTCACACAAAATTATTTTATTTCCTTATATGCTACAATAGTATCATTAATATTGCTGAATTAGCCTAAAAATCAGTAGTTTGATTTCTCGCATAAAAATTCACTTGAAAAAACTGTGCAGACCCTTGGGACTCAGTTTGACTCCTTATTTAGTTGCCAGGTTTGTGAAGTGTAAAGTTAAGTAGAAAATGATAGAGAGCTAAAACCTCATGCCTTATACAGATCTGCCAGTGGAAAAGTACTAAGGAGAATAACACTGCAAATGCTTCCAGCAAAATGGAAATGCAGCTCTTCGAGCTAACACATCAACGTTTTTATGTTTATTATACAAAAGGGTTAAACATACATGGTTGTGAACTTCCAGTTTGAAGACAGTTTGCATTAATCTTTACACATTCATTCAATCATATTCAAATATTATTCCATGATAAATTACTTTCAGAAATTAAAAATTTAAAGGAACATTTAACTTCCAAAGTACTGTAATTCTAAATGTCATGACCTTTTTTTTATATGCTTGTAAGTAAAATTGGCAGCAGCATCAAAGAAAAGCAGTCTAAGTGTGTGTGCTCAGAGGTAACAATGGACTGCAGTGTCTGAGTCTTACTCCTTCCTCCTCCCTGAGTTCCTTCGAAAACATCCCAGCTTTGAGGATGAAAATGAAGACTAATAATCATGTTAAAAATTGGAATTCCTTTTACAGTGCTAACTGCTACTATGGAGACAATAAAATAGCACGAATGCAAGCAAAAGAAAACTACACCAGAATTATTACCTTTAATGGCAAATAACAACAATAAAATCTTTCTACCATAAAGTTAAATCTTTGAAGAGATGGCAAGATCATGTTCTTCATTTTCTTAAATGGAATTTTGAATCACAGTGTGAGAGGTAGAAAACAGGTCTCTGTGATGATACTAATGGAAGATTTTGGAAAAGAAGACAAGCCCGAATGCTTTTACTCTTTGCTGTTTTAGGCCCATTTAGATTCCTTTGATTTATCAAAACACTTGATGTGCTTCATAATTCACAGCAGTATCCCAGCTTTACTGTATGCTTCCATGATAGCTGCTGATTTTCAACTCGGCTACCCAGAGACAGAGGTTGAGCTGTAAACTGCCCCGAGGTTAGCTGCCCTTCCAGAGTGTGCATGCCCTTTGATTTAATACTATAAAATGAATGAGGCTATAATTTCAACAAAAGAAAAGGACTAGAAACTGGCTCTAACTGACAAAAATTATTTAAGGCACAGAATCTTGTCTGCTGGTGGTTTTCAGGTATGTCTTTTCAATAGTAAGTAGGGTCCTCATCAAGCATAATTTATTTTTAGACCAAATGAAGCTTCCAAAAAACCCACCATAAATAACTTCAGATAACAAACAAACGGTTTCAGTTCTTCAGAACCTCCTGGCAAAGGGAGAGAATCTTCCCTTGAATCTCCTGTTCATTCTATCAAAACACCAACACGGTGCAATGACTGGGGTGTCTCTTGGCAGGTGTGAATTCGTGGTGGCAATAATGTGATTCTGTCAACTTCCCCTGTTGCTCTGTGACTCCTGTTTGGTCTCTGTTGGTGGTGTAGGTGCTCAGACAGGATGGTAAATGTTTAACAGCGTGTCAGGGCTCTTTCTGACCATACCCTTTCTGTGCTTTCTAAGTGCTGTACTCCCAACACACCAGACTTCATTTGTTGCCATCAGGGTTGCAGAACCACTGGAGCATGAATGGATGCAGTAATTCAAAGTAGGTTTATCCCTGTCTGTGCACTGTTTGCTTTTGACCTTGCAGAAATGCCCAAGGCAACTTCTAAGGAAATTCTGTTATCTTGGTAAGGGGAATATAAGGTCAATAGGCAGAAGCAAATATATTCAAATATGCCAAGTGTTGTTTAAATTTATAAGGAGAATCAAGGGAACGTTTTTTAAGTTACAAGAATAGGTCTTGGCAAGCTTGATCAAGAATCTACATTATTTAGGATATGAATTGTAGCATTTAAGTACCAGCCCTATTGGGTGTGATGGATGAGAAGGTCTAATGTTCCTTTCCTGTATGAAAAGAGCACTCAGTGCATGAAGTTCATTTGAAGAAATCACAGTCTTTTTTCTCAAATGAGTTGTATCACTTCTTGTGTCTGAATGACTGACAACTAAAAGAATTTAAAGTCTTGAAATCCACTTTCAGCAAGTATTTCAGCTTCAAATTACTATTCACAGGTTTTCATAACTGCAGAGTACATAATTTGAGAGTTTATGAAGATGAAGTATGAGTCATGAACATGGTTGATTTGGAATTGGTGCAGATTTGCCAGGAAATGTTTCCTTTTGTGGCTTTAGTTTTGAAAAAAGGCTTTCTGACACTGAATTTCCAGGTAGATTTTTACATTACTTACTGGAGTCCAAACTCTGGGAATGATAAAACAAAAGTATTCCAAAATTAAAGTTGCCCGGGGTTTCAAAGCTTTAGTATATCTCATGAAAACTAGGTGGGTTCCTCTGGACTTCATCAGTAAATACAGGTTTATTAGCTCTAAACTATGCAGGATCTGATATTTTTGCTCCAAAATTTTTTGTGTGAATACTGCAATTCAGTTTTTTATTTTTTTACATGATGAAATGAACTTACCCAAGTAAGTCTGAGTTATGTAGTTTCTGTAAATAATGATTACTATTACCAATACAATTATTTTGCCTGCAAGCTTTCACACAAGCGGATCAGTCTTTATTCCTTTCCCCAAAGCATGAAAGATTAACTCTTTTCACTTCTGCAAGATACTGTTTGTGAGTAGTCAAGTGACTGTACCCAATTAATACTTGATTAAAAGAAAGTCAAGAAGCAGGCAAGAACAGATACCTTGCTCTCCATGGATGGCTGTTGGTGTCACTCACTCCTCTTGGAAGCAAAAGCCAATAGCTGCAAGACTGCGGCAGCAAAATCAAACTCTTGCCAGAGTCAGAAGAAAGAGCAAAGCAATGGTGGCTGGGGGGTGTTTTGTTCTGCTGCTTAACCTCACATGAATCTTCCTTTTCTGCACTGGAAAAAAGCAAGAGGTGATGGGGGAAAGGCCAGTTATAGAATTCATGTAATGTTTTTCCTGTTCCCAAATACAACTGGCTGTGACTGTATAATTAGACGACACATAATGTGAATTGTAAACTTTGTAATTGAATAAACAAGTCTAAATTTATCTTTCACCAGTGTGTGAGCACCATTTTTTAGGATGTAGGTGCAAACAGCCATAATGGTATATGATTTAAGAGCTCAAAGCTCTGCAAAGGAAGAATACAGACAGATTTCAAACATCGTATCTAAAATCACTTTTCAACTTGAGGAAATAATGTTGAATTTTTTACCACCATTCAATATGCCCATGCTGAGGTTCTGAATTATGTCTACAAAGTATTTATGCAATGGAAATTAAATGCATATTTTCAGGTTGCTGTATTTTCCATTATAATTGTGTTGTAAAGGAAAATCAGCCCAAAAAACTTGGTTAGGCCTGAGAGTAAATTCAGGTTTGGATCTGTGATACCTCAATTACCAAAGAGTATAAATTAAAATATTTTTTGTGCTTTCAACAGTTATGGACAGAAAGCACTCAGGTGCCTATGTGAAGTCTGCTTTGACATGCAGTTGAAAAGGAGACAGAATGGTCCCCTGTAGAAATGTTGTGTTTTGATCTGGCTCCAAGATTTTGGAACTCGGCACAGAAGCATCGATTACAGCAGGCCCCAGACAGATAACAAGTTAGGGACGATACCATCCATTGACTAGCTTTCACTTTTTTGGCATGATCTTCTATGGATTTGATCAAATTACAGCAGGCTCCAAAATATAGCAGACAACATCTGCTTTAGAGGCAGCATTGACAGAAAGGAGGAGCAGACAGCACTCAGAACGTGTTGTTTACTTTGCTGCTTTCAGGTGCCTGCTGAAAGGACACTGACTGTAGTAGCAACATCCCTGCCAGCAGGATTTGACCTTTTGGTAAATGCTCTTTAACAAGCTAACATGGCAAGAGAATAAAGTTGAGCCAAAATTCCTGACATAATTTTCACGGTTGAACCAGGACATGAGACATAATTCCTCATAATCGCTAAATAAAGACTAATCCCAGAAGACAATGGGAGACAGGAACTGCATAAAAATAACTGAGTTGTGGTGTAATTATATTAAAAATGGTAGGATATTCTTTTCAATCCTTTTGAAATCTTTTGAAAGAGAACTTTTAAGGCTGTGGTAGCTCCTTGGCAACTCTCTGTGGCTGAGTCAAGTCCTTCCATTTTTTCAAGCATTTATAGCTGTACCTTTGCCCAGGCTTAGTAGTAAATACAGTTTTCACCCCTTCCCCACGAGTGGTCACCTGCTAAAATAGAAATAATATTTAAAAAATTGATTTGGTGGGTCTCATCCATGTTACCAGTAGCTGTGGATTGCTCAGTTCCACATTGAATTCGATACAGAACCCAAATCTAAATGGTCCACAAGTCCCAAGGGCAGTGTAGGCATCACCTGGATCACTGACCCTGCAGACAACTTCCCACCTGGACACACAAAGGACACAGAATCCCAAAGGATACTGGGATGCATTAACCCACAGAAACAGTTAAGAGCACACTGAGACAACTCAATGGTCGTTGGTTGCATAAACAGTATTAAACAAAATGTTAAAATGGCTATTGATTTCTTTTTTTGGCATAAATAAAAGGTTAGAAAATGACAGACATAGTAAACACTTCGTGTCAGCAAGTAACAATAATTTTCAGACAAGAAGTAATTTGATTTTGGATTGCCAGCAGAAAACTATTGAAGTGGCACACTGTTAATAGAAACACCATCTAGTAACAGCAGGTGTTTGTGTGCTGATAATGATAATTAGAGCACTGAAATTTCTCTCATCATAAACAAAATCAAATAAATAAGACTGGTTCCATGTAGTTTTTTCCTGTGGATATTGATTTCTGCATTTTTGGGAATATTTCCCTAACATTTATTCCAAGAAAAAGTTTGTGAAATCTCCGGAAACCTGACAGTGAAATAAATTATAGTGCATACCACTGTGGTGTTAAGCTAAAACATCCCAGTGTGAGGGGAAAAAAAACTCCAAATCTTCTCAGTAAAATACAGGAGCAAATAAGATTTTGATATTTCAAATACGTCTTTTTCCGGTTTCTTGGTTGTTTGGGTTTTTTTCTTTGGTATCTTAAGGACTAAATTCCATCTTTAGTTACTCCAGTATAAATCTGGAATAGTTCCATCAACAATGTTGAGCCAGTTGCTTTTGGTTAAGATATTTTGAGTCTATAGAGGTATAAATGAGTATAGCCTAGAGATTAATTGATCATTCCAGAGAGGCTGTAACTTTTTATGCAGCATAGTGGCAAATTAGTTCTTGGTTTTTTCAATTTCTAATTCCTTATTAGTGCAGAAAAAAGGAGATGGTATTTGTGATATCACCACCTTATTTCAAATATATATCCTTGCATATTTTCTAGCTTCCACTGACCCAACAGGGACCTTTCTACATTAATTTTCCTCTGAAGAGTTGCAATTTTTTGTAATTCAGATTAATGGGCAGCATGTAAATCAAAAAAATAATGTTATCTATTTTCTCTAAAGCAGCTGTCTTAGATGTGGACTAGAATGAGAATCTTTACTAAATTACTAAAATCTGAATGGTTTGGCTCAACAAAAATAAATAAATACTAGAGAGGCATCTAGGCAACCACCATAGATCTTTATGCCCCAAATATTAAAATATCCATGTTTTAATATTTAGTAATTTTTTCAGATAGAGGGTCAGACTCTGAAGACTAGATTGGTCACTCAAAATTGCAGTTTAACGTTCCCTGCAGGTGTCCTGATGCAGCCTCTCTGGATCAGTTCTTGGGATTAGTGTGGACAGTCAAATCTCAAATTTGGAGCTGAATTATAAATCCTTAGACCCTACACACGCAATCGGACAAGCCTTTATAATATTTCTAATTAAAAGTAACATACAGAGTGGCTAAGCTTATGTCTAAGCAATCTGTTTGCTCTGTGATGATTTTAGTCTTAACTACATTTCTATAATATTGTATTCCAATTTCATTAATACTTGTTTAGAAGGCAATTGCTTATGGGGAAACAGTTTCCTTTTCCTTTATGAGCATACACTTTATACAATGGTATCACTATGTGTTTGGATTTAAAAATTTACAGTCTTGGCTCCATCTTGCTTGTCTGAAGGTGATTTTACTATCATTGCGTCCTATTTTTCAGTTTATTTATAAAGGTAGTTGAGGTCCTGGTGTTATCGGGCAGAGACAATGGGCAAAAATTGTCCAAATTGTAAGGATGGTCTGTAGCAGCAAGTACTGGCTTATCAGGCAATCCCTGTCAGCAGGAAAAATGAAAACTGGGTGAAATAAAATCATGTCACTGTCATTTCAGACAGCAAGTTGTGTGTTACAAATGCCTCATTGATCATTCACAATTGAAATTCGAGTTTAAGCTCTCAGTTCTTGAAAAGGTTGCAAATGTTCATGGAGAGTTTAAGATGCAAAAGAAAAAGCAGAAGGGGTACCGTCTTTTGAAAAATCCTGGGCATTTTGGCTGAGACCACCAAAATTAGGCTTCGTTTGGGACTGTGAAGTGACACCAAAATATGCATATCTCTGTCTTCATCATGGTTTTCCAAACAGTTTTGGTACATGGTTGTTTATCTCTGTAATAACTCGCTGTGAAAAAGCAATGCCCACGTATTTCTCAAGTGTGTTGCATCCTCTGTTAATGTTATACGATAACCTTCAGGTGTGGCTAAAAAAATAGTTACATAAAAAAAGGTGCCTCGTTCTGTTTTGTTGTTCTCACGAAGGGATTAATTAGCTCCTGCCTGAGCTATGTTTGGTTGAAATGAAACACGGGAAAACACCAGAAACAACTTTGTTTCCAGAAGTCCCAGTGCCGAGGTACCAGTATAGCACATTTCCTGGTAAGAGCTGATGAAAAATACTGAAGTCACAGGGAAGGTTTGCAGACCTTGAGTTTTCCAAGCATGAAATCCAATGTTTGTTTCTAGCTGATCTCATCCAGAAAAGGCAGGATCCTGCAGTTTCAAAGTGTGGTGAGATTGGCCTGTTTAAAAAAAAAGCCTTCCGTCATTTGCAGTCCTTTCCTCTGAGCCTGATGGGCTGGAGAGGCACTGGAAGAAGCATGTCATATATGAAGCACCTATCTCTAAATGAGATTATTGGTGGGCAGTGGAGACTTAGTTTGAGGGAAATTGCCAAAGGCACAAAAGTAACCAGTGTTATGAGCTATATATCATGCTTCCTTTTCATTTTAAATTTTGACACTAGCATTCAGGACATTCTAAATAAAATATCTTTTATAGAAATCTTGATATTGCACGTTAGGGATTGTTACATGAAGCTTATATATTAATCACTTTCCTCAATTCAGTAAAATCCCATAAGCAAATAAGACGTTCTGAACAACAACAACAAAAAAATACATGTACATATAGATCAGAAGTTTTAAAGCACAGGTGGCTTTTACCAGAAAATATATCTTTTAAGTGTTTTGATTTTTTTATTGTATGAGGAGTATGCTATATAGTGTATAGAGTAAGTGCATTTGTGAATGCTCTTACCCCGAAGGCAATAAATGATTAAAATAGATTTTTCAATAAACAAGCAAGTGGAAGGAATTGTTACTTGTTCAGTTTACATTATGTCAAGAAGTTGAGCTGTTTGCAAAAAACACTCGACAGTATTTCACTTTTTTTAAAAAAAAAGTTCCTTTTTGTATTTTCAATTGCATGTCCTTGAGAGCTGGAGCAATAGAAATGGGAAGAAGTTCATTAGCACAAAGTGCATAATTATACACTTGGGGTCTAGTAATATGAACATCTGCTTTAATCTAAGTGCTCTTTGGTTAGAAATGTCTAAAGGAGGAAAGGCCTCAGTGTGCTAGCTGGTCACAGAATAACTGTGAGCAACTAGGGGCTGTGAAAAAGACTTACATAAACCTCAGGGATGTCAGGAGAGGCATCTCCAGAAATATTGGCAGTACTTTCCAGGGCATTGGTAAGACTTTGTCTGGGGGTTTTTTTGTATATTCTGATCAGCAATGCTCTATCAGAGAGAATTCCAAGATGAAATAGGAGACTGAGCAAGTTTTTCACTGCTTTAGTCTAGAGCTGAGCCATTCCTGTCACAGACTTCTTTGTGCTTGGTACAAAAACCAAGTGAAAAGTTCCATCTCCTAAAAGTTAACTCTACAGCACTGTTGAAAAGATGTGTCACAGCTACTTTGGGGAAGCTAAAGGGAGAAAGAAGCCTGGTATAGGTATTTAAATGATGGTATAAATACAGCTGTAAGGCAATTCTTTCAGTATGCATTAAGTGAAAAAAAAAAGTATTTTCGCACATAATATTTTAGGTTTTTTTTTTAAGTCATATAGTTTAGGGTGTAAAATGAATGAGGAATTTGAGGAAAGGGGAAAGACATCTGCTACTTGTAAGGGATTTTGGAAAATGAGAGCTTATGGCAGCACTTCACCCTGCCGAGGTTCTTCTGTTGCAAAGGCAACTTTGCAAATGTCTATCCACTCATATCCAGGCTGATTTTCTCTCTCTTTCTTTTCCTCACTCTTTTTTAAGACATATCTGTTAAACATCACTGGTTTCTATTTTTTCCTTACATCTCTAACATAGTAAAGGTGACTGAGGAGTTTCTGTTCATGGGCTGCTGTAATTTCCATATGGTTTTGCAAGGCTGTACAAAGGTGATGTGTTACTGCTGAGTCTTGGGACACGAGGCATTTGGCTACATTCTTGTGACAAAGAATTCATAAAACAGAATTTATGCGGTGCTTTATGGAACCAGCTGATTAACTGCAGCCCTCAATAAAGGAAAGATTCTGTGTGCAATTGAAGTACAGGTATAAAAGAGCTACAATAAAGAAGATGCAAGTGAAAACAATATATTAACCTTCTGAGAAGCAGATTCATTGGCAGGTCTTTGCATTTCAAAAGAAATTCAGGACCTGCTGATATGTAGTGGTGTTATTTCATGTTGTACGACAGCACTGTTAAGAGCAAGGGTTTGGAAATAAACTCCTCCTGACCTTGGGAAACTGAATTACATTAATGCAGTTTATGTTTTAAGCAAGCCTGGACTTATATGTCACACTCCAAGAATTAGTGAAGGCCACGAAGTTGCTCCTGCATTTAACTTACTATACAAAGAGATTATTTTCTTATTTTATGGCAAAATGCCACCAGGTTCCAAACACGTTTCTGTTTGCTTGGGCATCATTTTTATCAGCATATGTCACAAGAAGTGCTTACATTTGTAAATACCTACACCTTAAGTTTGTAAATAATTCCCAATAAAATTGCAATTGTTATTGGAGTTCCAATTTCTGTAATTGGAAATTTGGCAGATATACATGAGTTTGAGGTTCTCTGTGGTAGAGTCATTGTGTATATAAAAGGATTGTAGGGCCAACTCTTTTGCTAATGCTAAAGACAGTGCTTCTCAAGCAACTATGATAGTGAAAAATACTGTGGTTTATTTCTCCTTGTGCTTCAAATACCTGAATATGGATTAAATGTGTTACATTTTGGACTGGTGGAATCTCTAAGAAAAGTGTTGTATGAATGTAGACTGAAATGCAGTTTTTTCCAAGTAGATACTCAATGGGGAAATTCAGAAGCTTACTTCAGTGGTATGGTGAGGGACTGAAAGTAGCAAGAAAGGTTTTAATCATGAAATAATGGAATTAGAGTTGGTGGTGCAAACGGTGAATATTTTATCATGTCCTTGCCCAACATCTGTCCTAAAGGAGAGTTAACAAATTGGTTCAATCTTTCTTAAAAAGCAGCCATAAATGCAAATGTTACATACTATTATATTACAGTTTAATATTCTCAATGACAGCAAGACAAATTTCAGTTTGCTCAGTGTTAGAGCATTATCCTTGGCAACATTTTGACCAGTGTATTTTCTTGCCCTAATTCAGATGCAAGAGAATACCAGTCTCCAAGCTCTTCACAGGCTTTGAGTAATTGCCATTTGTTTTTGTCCTTCACCTCTCTGCTCTTCTGAAAGCAGATTGTATTCCACAGCAGGGTTTCAGTGATGAGAGGTAAAGTAAACCCTCCTCTAGCAATTGGATGCTTTGACTTACTAAAGTCACTGCTCCTTGAAAGAGAAATTGGTTTCTCTTGGGAACATGTGAGCAATAAAAAAAAAAATAAACCTGTAGATGAGTTTGTATAAGGACACATAAAATCCAAATTCCTGGCTGAAGACTTTTTTGTGAGAAGCAGAAAACTGGTTCACTGATTACTAATGTGGCCACTGTATTTGTTTAAGGCATTTTTGAAGTCCAAAGGCTCTTGAAAAGTGTTTATTTCCCTGGGGAGACAAATGCAGGATTCTGTAGTGCAAGTCAAGAATGCCAGCCTTTAACAAGATTATGAGAGCCTTTTCCATGGGTCTGCAGTGTGAAAAACATCCTTAGCTTTAGGTCACAATGAATGAGAGGAGAAGAAAGCAGCCAGAAGAGATCCAGGCAGCTGGCTGGTTTTATGGGTAGGTTGTTAGACTGGCTGTAAAGGACTGGTTTCAGCTTTAAGCTGGTGCCTGCAAAGCAGCTGGGTGCACACATTCTACTGGAAATACTCCTCTTAATGCTCTGGGGCAAAGCAGTTACAGTATTGGATATTTTTAAGAAATTTGTTTTAATAGAACAGAATGCCCTGGGCTTCTGCAAGTGACTTATCTTCCTCCTTCAGCATACTCAGATACAAAGCTAAACTCAACCTGCTTTATTTCACAGATGACTGTTTTGAGTCTCTGTCCCAGGCTCTGTATCAAGGCTGAGGAGTGGCATTGATGCCACAGTGAGAAGTGCTCTGTAAGTGTCTACACAGAGAGATAAGCCTCGAGGATACTCACCAGCTAATTCAGGATAATAAATTAAATAGAAGTGAGATGTAATTTATGTTGTTAAAAAGTCTCTTTTCCTGTTAGTAACATGCAAATCTATGCAAAATTATTTGTTTTGCATAAAGAATTGGAAAGATGCCATGTGGCCTAGCTACAGAAAGTCCTTAACAAATTGCATGATCTTAGTATCAGTAAACATAGTCTAGGTGTTTGGATATGTTCTTAATTCAGTTCCTCTTGCTATTATTAAATATTAACCAACATTCTTGTTGTGGGCGCTTTTACACTTTGTGCCATCAAACCCCTTTATTTGAGTTGTTTATGCTCTTTGCTAATGTTAATGGATTCAACCTCGCATTGCCCTGGGGATTTGCTTTAATGCACAGGTAAACAAATGCAGACCCAGTTCCTCTGACTCACATTTCATACATCAGGAAATCTCCAGCAGAAGTTTAAAGCTCTTGCTTTAATTGCTGTACTCATCTTCCTTCCGAAACAAGAATCACTGTCCTCCACAGAAAGACATTTCAGTTGGATTGCCGGAGGGCTCTTCTCCAATTTTTTCGTGTAGACACTTACCTTGCTCCAGGGACCACTGTGTCATGCACATGCTTTTAATTTCTTTTCGGTTTTTGAAGACCAACTTCTCCCTTACTTTTTTTAATGGCTATCTTCTGCTGAGAAGTGTTAAAATGATTTGCAGAGACCATCTGCCCTCTTGCCGAGCTGGAGTACGTGGGTTCTGCACGTGGCTGTGACACTTGCCAACTTTTCCACTCACAGCAAAGTTTCTTCTCCTATCTTTCCCCATACATTTCTAAATATAAATTAGGAATAGCAGACAGTTTCTCATAAGGCTTTGTCTGCACTATGGATAAATTCCATGTTTATTTTCTTTCACTCTCCATTTGATTCTGCACTGGCCTTTGTATGTGGTTGTCTTATCTTCTGGCCTTCTTCCTCAAAACCAGTACTGTGCAAATAATTGATTTTTCAGTTTACTGACTGGACTGGAGAGTCAGGAATTGAGGGGACAATTCTTCGTGGTAAAGTAAAAGACCTTTTAAAAAACTCTTTAAAAAATGAAATCTGACAGTTTTTGAAGCAGAGACATCACTTTGAAATGAATGAGCTAAATTTCAGTATTTCAGTGATTCCGCTTGTCAATCCCAATTTGTAAATTATTTTGATCATCTCAAACTCCATTTTCTGCAGCACAGAAACTGTATTCCAAATAATAATAATAATAATAATAATAATTCTTTTCCCCAAGGAGTGCAGTAGCATCTCAGGATATTCGTTATTTTCTTTTAGCAATGATTTTGCTTGTAACACCACTTGCTATGTAGCTTTTGTGTTCCTGGCGTACTTCAAAGACACTTTGTCATTGCATCGGTATTTTAGCTTCTTGTTCACATTTTTGATCTATCTCAGCTCTAAATAGTGAAAAAATCATGGGAAGTTAAAAGAACTTTCTGGAGAGTTACAAAAGTACATTCTCCTAAACAGCACTGGGCATCAGCCACCATCACAGAGCATTAGGCTAAATGAACCTGGTGTGACCATCCCATATTCTTTTATTCCTTAACATCCTGCCCCTCAGGCATTTGTTCATTTCCCTGGGTCTCAGGAGATGCCCATTAATCCTTCCTGGTTCTGCTCAGGGGGAACATGCTCATATGGCATTCAAATGCAAGTTCAAATGTCCTTGTCACTGGGCTGAAAAGGAGCCAGCAAGAGGACATGAAAGCAAACTTGCATTTCTCTCCTGCGCTGGAGTAATCTAAGGATAGTTCATAGTTGCTTTGTGCATTGTCAGTGTTGTGACAGCTTGTCCTTCCACATCAAGGAGACATAACCAGCTCCTTCATCACCACATCAGTGATTCAAATTGCTCCTTAAATAGCATTTGCCGGTCTCTGTTAAAGTACGTGGTAATCAGTTCCACAAAGCTGCACTGATGATTCTCACTTCTCTGTGCCAGAAATTACTCTTGACCATATTATGAAAGGAAATGAATGGGATTTTTTTTTTTACTAAAGTGGTTTGAGTACTTAACATATATAATATACAGTAAGTGCTATTATCATTACAGAAAACTCTTTTTTTCTGTCTTTTCATGACTGTGTAACTTCAACTAGACTTTACACTTATATTCATGACTTGTACCATACACGTAGGTCTGGTGTAGGTTGTAGGGAATACCTATTTTCAGTGGAGTTCTCCATACAGGAGAGTTGTCAGTTGGATAATCAGACAGCCAAGATCTCTGCCTGCTGCAAATCCACAGAGCTCCATTAAAGTCAGGGCTGATTTTTCTCAGTGAGGGACTCGTCTTGGAGCTTTGATGTCCTCCTCCTTTCAACAGAAATAAAGCCAGCTCTGAAAAAACAAGAGTTTAAAGCAGTTTAGTTCATACCAATTTGTAGGGAATAAGACCCTTTGCATCACTATTATATATGTTTAGGGTCCTGTAAATGGTCTTCTTAGAAAATTAGAATTTTGTATAATTTGCTGGTATGTTCCCATAGCTACACTAATGTTAACCACTGTTAACATGGAATGTAAGAGCAAACATACTGTTAACAAATGCAGGATTTGTGCATGAATGCAAAGGCTTTATTACCATGTTTCTCTTCTTATCTCACATCTGAATGTCACCAGTCTGGGAATTATGCCAAGATCATATTTTCACTTTTTTCGAGAAAAGCATCTTTTGAAGCATCATGAATGTGGTTTAAAATACCTTTGATATTTGAAATCATTGTCAAGTAACTGTTTGGTTTTTAAAGTACACGTAAAATTGGGAAAGGTTGCCAAGTACATCTGTTAGATAGGATTAATTCAACTCTTTTCTGTATGCAATATGATATGGTTTTTATTGCATATTTTTCTACCATTTAGTCCATGGCATCATTTTCTCACTCAGTACAGAGTGTTGTTGTTTTGGCCATGTCAGGTTGCAGAGTACAGAAGCCAACAGCTCCATCATATTTCTCCAAAGCTGCAGAGCACAAGAGGGAGCAAAATTGCAAAGAGTGAAGAACAGAGAGAGAAAAAGACCTCACATAGGCAGAGCAGTTGATGTGTGCTCTCTTGGAGAGTTTAATTCTGGTGCAGTCCCTGACTCTGATTTCCTTTGCAGTGGTGCCCATCTTGCTAAGCCAGATTTTTCACAAAGGGTCATTAGCTGCATCTTCTAATTTTCCAGTTTCCTGATTTGAAATCCTGAGGCCTGATTTGCAGAAGTGCTGAGCACTCAGAGCTGAAGAGAATGGTCAGTGTGAACCAGCTAGTAGTTTTCATATCCTGTGAAAAAGCAAGTCCTCGATACCTGGAACTAGAGATCCAAACATTGACTAGTAATACCCTTCTTATATTGCTAGTGCTTTGCTTTGTAATTCAAAGTTCTATATGATAATCCCTAGGAATAGTATAGTGGCAGCAGACAGCACTGGTGATTGATTAAACACTTCAGTTTCTCTTCAGAGTTTAATTAATCTTAGCAGCTCTTTATTGCTTTATAGGCTACAAAGCAAAAGAGATTATTGCCACTTTAGTGGGGAATAGAGAGGAGCTTCTCAGCATGTTGGTTGTGGCTGTTCCCCTTTCTGAAAGTCTTCCCAGCCACGTGAGCAGAAAGTTAACTTCCTTATGAGTTTCAAATATTTGAAAAACCCTATCCCCCTTTCTCAGGATGAATGAATAGGATGTGGAGTTAGAGCTTCATAGAAGCTTTGAAGCCAAACTCAGCAGTGCCTCATGAGGTGACCTCTCCCCTGCCTCACAAAGACCCCTTCCAGCCAGAGCTGCACTTCTCTCTGAATAATAGGATTCTTTCTAAAATCTCATCAAAGAAGAGTTTTCTCCCTTTTAGTTTTGTTGTTGTTGTTATTGTTCATTTCTAAGCGTTTTCCTGAAAGAAAGGCACACTATATAAAATTTTATATCTTTGTAATATAGTGGCCATCATATCTTTTATTAATCATTTGATACCTCTATTGCCATTCCCTTCCTTCTGTGCATCTGTGAGAGTATTGTGGGGATACATTATCACTCCATGTAATATTTTGTACCCTTTGTTAGAAATTTTTTTTTTGCTGCTGACACAGAACTCATTCTAGAAACTGACCTACTTTCTTAGCCCGTCTCCCCACCCCTTTTCCTGGGAGAATTCTTGTGTCTGGCTAGGGGACAGTAACTCCAGGCAGCACCAAAGAGTCGAAAGGAGATGCTCTGATTTTAGTGCAGTACATTCAGATGATGGGACATATCATCCCTGTTTGTCCATGCTCTCCTTGGCTGGATAGTTTGGCTTCTCCCTATTTTCTTTTAGCACTTGCAATACCCTCATTTCTTGCATGAGCCTGGGTCATTTTGCTGTAAATGCCACAGTTTAAAACAATAACAAGGCAAGAGGACTACCTGCCACTTATTTTACTCAGTGCTAGGTTCACTCTTGATTACTTTAAGTTTCATACAAAACAAACAAAAAATCCCAAAGCCATGGTACCAGGAAGAGGATTAGCATTGGGTCATGATATTCTGTTTGGAGCTCTCAGACCTTTTAAGGGTGAAGGGTAACTAGAACTCCCCACATCTCCATCAAGAGTAGGTTATTTCACACCACATAAATACATGTGAACTATTGGCAGAATAAAAGTAATAGCTGTCACACACCCATCTTACTCTTTTCCCAAATTCTTTTCGTCACTGGCTTAAGAACAGTCATTCTGTCATTTCCTTTTCTTCCTAGCTTTTTTCTGGGCTGCAAAGTAAGAGCATAGAGTATCTATAACCTGTAAGTCACTTGCAGTGTGAAGTTAACCTTTTAAAGATTTAGTATTTTGATTATTTACCATTCCACCTGTTCCTCTCAGATTACCAAGACAGCCAAGGAACAGGAGTGACCAGGCAGTCAAACTGCAGAACCATGAAAAGGTCACATTAGAAACTGTATAATGCACGTAGTGCATATTATTCTGCTGTCTCTTAAAGACTTTATGGGGGATTAAAAACCTCTCTCTTGTGACAGAGATCATAATGAGAACTGAAAATGTCACAACATAAATTGATTTTATGTTAATGATTGTAGCAAGAATGAGAAATTATTCAAATACTACTTTTTACACTAAACCTTCTGCTGCAACATTGTAGTGTTGTGCTGCTCCAGGTTTTCAGTATTCAGAGCATGTTCGGGCTTGGGCTGGGGACTGAGCACTCCCTGTGTAGGAGCTGTACTCATCTCACCTTGTGCTTAGCACACGTGTAGTTACAGAAGGAGCAAAGAGCCTGAATGTGTAAATTGAAGGAAGTCAAGCCAATAGCTTCATCACTGTAGGCCTAATCTGTCACCAGCACAACTGCTCCTCACTGGGCTTGGGAGGTGAAAACCAAGCAAATCAAAACCAAATTTCCCTAGATGTTGGGCTCCCTGGGCAACTTGTTGGTATCCATACAGTCTTGCAGTTGGAGAAAACACAATCTTGAATTTAGCTTAGACCATGCTTTAGAATAAAATGTAAATGTATGCAGTTTGGGTTCAGGCCTGCATTATTTGCATGCTTTTATTACTTTGCTTATTCAGTACTCTATTCACTTCTGGGAGAAGGAGGGATTGAATGCTGGCACCCTCCTTACATGATTCTGGGGATGAGAATGAAATGTGCACAGTAATGTGGATGATCTGAAACTGTCCCGGGAGCACTGGGGGAGTTCCAAGTGAACAAGTCAGGCAGATACTGCAGTGATAATGCTGTGTTTTCATCTGTCTCTAGAAGGGATTAACTTCAGCAGAATAAGCACAAAACCACTTTCACAAGTAGCCTTATGATACCTGTGTGACACCTAGTGCTGTCGACAGTTGTGAAAAACAGGTTGGTAGAGTGTAGTTCAAAGCAACTGGTTGCTGTCCTAAAGCTGCTAGTGATCTGGATTTTGCCCTTCTTTGTTCTTCTTAGATGAATGTTGAAACATCTTTTTGCAGAAAAGGCTCACTAGTGTTTCGGATGTCACATACATTCCTAGATAAGGAGGAAAAGATTAATATCACTGTAGCCTAATTCTAAAAGACATCAAGATACTTTTCCCTAAAGCACTTTCTAACCACTTATTCTATTAACTTTCTGTGAATTCCTTGAGAATATAGTCTTGGGTTTATCTGCACATGGAATCGTTCTTGAAGGAAGCAGATGTGTTGTTTCCTGCACAAAAATAACTTCATACGTAAATTAGCCTTACTGACACCCTACAAGTATTCTGAGACTATGTAGTAAAAAAAACCCTACAGATCTGCAGAAGAGATTTTTAAAAGCCCAGTAATAAATGACATACTTAAGGAACTGACATATATCTGCTACAAGAAAAATAAATGGCTACAGCTACAGTGAATAGAAGCTTCCTCCGAGATTTGCCACCTGTATGAAAAACAGTATGAAAAGGGCCAAGGTAGGCAGTCAGATTTCAGAAGTAAGTACCTATTTATGGGTAAAAGAAAGAAAAAAATTACCAGAGTTGCAACTTTGGAAGTGAAAAATGTAGTTTCTTCATATAACCAAATCACAAGCCTCATATTTTGATTTTTTTTTTCCTCACTTTTAGCTACTGGAACTTTGAGAGTCTAAATTAAAAGGGAAATGGTCGCCTTCAGTTGACTCTCTCAAGAACTATTGACATTATCCTTAAAGATGTAACTGATTATTTTAGTTGGAAAATCAGTGAGAAAATTAGAAGATTTGAGGCAATGTGTGGTGTGGCAAAGGAACAGCAGCAGAAGGAAAGTCTATGTCTCCTCATCCCTCTTACTACATCCTCCTTCCTAACCTGTCCCGTCTTCCAGTGCACCTCAGTCTCTTTCTTTCCCACTCAGTCACTCCTTGGATGGCTTAGGGGTGCTGTGTGGCAGAATCCTGCTCTTACAGGTGCTCTGTGTGTCAGCATCCTGCTCTGTCCTCTTTTCCCAGCTCATATGTCTCTATCTCAGGTCCAGCGCCACCTGATCTGGCAAAAAGTCTTGTGAATCTGCTGTGTGCCACCAAAAACTTCAGTTCACCACCAGCAAACTGCCTGAGCACATGCAGATTGGCTCTTTCCTGCCCCACATCTATTGGTTTGATCCTAACTCTCTTCTCATGAGCACAAGACTTTTGAAATGGATTCTTTCCAGAAAATGTCTGTCTGCTTCTCTTCTGTGTATGAGCTACTCCTGCTCTTCAGCCCTGATCTTTCACCCTATTTGTATAATCTTTATTGTACACTTTCTTCATCTTGACTACAAATATAACTTGAGGAAAAGATCATATAATAAATAGTATTCTCTTTATCATAAATATTCACAGGTAATCCTGCAAAAGATTACTTCCCAGTATGAGCTAGTGTTCTTTTCTGAATGAAGGCAGGCCCATTAACTAAAAATTTTTTACACGGCTTCAGCTTCAAACCTGGTGCAATTTTATCTGACTTTCATCTGATTTTAATTCAAGAATTTGCTTGCAAGCACAAAGTAATTTCCATTAGTTTCTTCCCATTATCGCTACAGCCCTGTGAGTAATTACTGCTGTCTATGAGAGAGTATGTATTAATATTTTGTTAGACAAGATTGTCACAGGTGACTTTTTACTCTGATTTTCACAGACTGATAAATTTGATAAAGAATAACTTTTCCAAAAGGCTGGTCTCTTTGAACTTCAGGTCCCCATAACAAGCAAGCAGGACTCTTGATTTATAATATTCCACATAGAACATATTGTGATTAGACTCTTAAAGATGATGAAATACTGCCATTAATACACAAGGAAAATAACCAGAATTTTTTTTCAACTCAGAGCAAACTGATCTGCCCACATCATGACATTTGATGCCAGGCTTATTTGCACGTAATCATATTTGTATCAATGGATTGCAAATAAAAAAATTACAAACAGAACATTTTGATTTAAACCTGTGACCTTCATTCCCAGAAAATCTCTGTATTTTCTGCTAAGAAGTTTATGCTCTGGATGGAAAAAAAGTCGATTAATGTGCCAGCAGTCAGCAATCTGTGCATGTAGATCCCTTCGGCTTGTAATTGTTATTAAACTGGTTCACTGCACCCTTCATAAAGTGTTGAGTCTCTTGGTAGGGGAGTAAATAGACCTCTGTTTATTCTGAGAAACTTGTGAACTACTGTAATTCATTTCAGATTTATAGATTCACCGTCTTTAAATTGATGTTGTTTTTTACAAGGAAACGAACAGCCAATTTTTTTAACAAACCAATGCAATTTAATTCTTACAGAATTTATCTGCCTGTGGATCAGCAGCATAACACAATTTTAATTACACCTACCACACTTCACTGAATTCCCCCATTCTGTAGCAAAGCCTTATCAGAGTAAAGGTCCATGAGATGTGTTGAGCTCTGCTGAGCCCTAAGTCACAAGGTTTGCATTCTCATCATACAAAAATAACACAAAAAAGAGCCAGTCATTTACACTTCTGTCTTGGGGGAAGCGATACTTTCTGTTATATAGAGAACTAATGGAAAATACAAACTACTAAGTGCCTTTGTAGTTAAGAAATCAAGTGCAAAACCATCTAAAAAATATGATTAGGGAAAAAGGAAGGAAGTGTTGAAGCAGGTCAGCAGCACTACATTGAAATAATTATTGCCAGTTGTTCATTATGTATGAATTCATAGCTAAGTGGGTTTTACTACTTTCTTTGCAGCACAGATATAGTTCTCTGCTAGTAAGGCTTTGTATCAGCCCACTCAACTGCATTGTTTTCTGAATATATAGGTATGAATTCACTGCAGCTGCCTTTGCTGTATCTAAGAGGAAGGAAACTACTGAAAGGAGATCCCGTCCAGTGGCAGAGACCTGCAGGTGCTGTCCCTGTGTCCCTGGTAAATGCAGCAGAGCTGTTTCCTCGCAGCAGTCGGAGTGGGGGGAAGAGGCCTCAGCATCAGTACTTCATTGGCTTCAACACAATTTTCCCCACTTTTAAAATAAACCCACGGAGAGGAATTGTCTGAATCAAGAACTATTTTCCTTTATTGCATTTGAATGTATTTGAGGTGTTTTTAGCAAAGGCTGTGCCACCTGTTTGCTGAACTGCCTTTCACACCTGTTGAACCTATAAATCAGCTCAAGCAGAGAAGTGGAAGTGGTGATTCCCATCTGGTTTGGGGCAAAATTGAGAATTGTGCAGAAAAGAGAGGCCCAAGGGGAAGACTTGGTAGTTCCCTGGCCTGACACCAGTCATACAGACAGTGGGAAAGTCCCCGTAGCTGCTCCTTGGAGATTTAGTTTTGTGGGAAGGCAATTTGGGCATGACTTTGGCACATGTGACTTTGGAGAGTTCTATGGGCTCAAAGCTGTTGAGATATAGGAAACAAATCTGAAGCAAAGCAGGCTTTGTTAGTTCTGTTATTTAGAGCACTGTTTATTTTATTTTTTTACATATAACCATTAACTGATGGCGGTAGTTTGTCTTTCCATTGGGAGAGTAGAAATAGGTGAACAATTCAGGAAGGAAAAGGTAATTTCAAGGAGTTCTTAGGAAGATTTAGCTAGTGGTTTTGATTTGAGATGCGTCTGTAAGGGACTAGAGAAAAGGAAATTTGAGAGATCTCAGTTGATGCTCAGTCCTACAGTACTTTTCAAAGTACAGATGGGCCAAGCGCAGATGGCTAAATTGCATCCTGTGCAGCCTCTTGCTTAAACAAATATAGAATAATTTCCCTGACACTGCTGGGGTGTTTTTCAGATTTACATTGAACTAAATCATGCCATGAATTTTTGATTTTCTCTTTATCATCATCCATCCCAATTAGTGGGTTTTCTTTCTGACACAATGCCAAATTGTTATATTCATCTTCATATCCTTTGCAAGATACATTTTATGCATCTGGAAGGGGTTATACAGTTCTCTATTTTAAGACACCTTCCTTTTAACAATTTCCTTGCTTAGATAATAAAGCAGTCAGATACTTGCTATGCCCATTTCATGTAAAAGGAATAAAAATATGGTTTCTAAGCAAAAAGTTTACAACCTACATAAAGCAAAGGGAAGAAACAACACCAGCACTGCTAATCAAAAATGTGCCAGCACAGGTCAGCAGTATGTGCAGTCTTACAGTCAGTGCCTCAGACAAGAATTATCATGTATTTGCCTGGGTTTTTCATAGGCTTTGTGTTAAAGTTGGGTTTCAGAAGTCTCTGAACATGACTTTGCAGGTGTTTACAGAGAGTTTCTGACAAGTATGACAAGAAAAGCTGAAGATACTTGTTTCAAAATTTAGCAACTGGGTAATAAAGGCTGTCATCGTTAACAGAGAGAAGTCAGTGATGGCTCAGTAGAGGTGTGATTAGAAGTGAAATAGAAACTGTAAAGGGTCTCAAAACTGAGACTTACAGCTCATATTCTCTGTGTGGAGACTGGGAGACTGGTGGGAAAATGCAGAGGATGGCATGGTCAGCATGAGGAGCTGGGTTCTTAATCTTTGGAAATTGTCTTTGCAGAAGCTTTTAGAAAGGATATGAAGAGAAGATGGTGGGACTCAGTAAGGCCAGAGGAAAGGGCGTGAGAATAGGCAGGAGGAGAATTGATAAAATCTGCTTACCTATGAGAATGGAATGGAAATGATGTTTTAAAGCATCATTTGCTGACTTTGCACAACGTTTGAGTAGAGATAAGCTTGAGATAGTCCCAGGAAAAGCTACAGCCCCACTAAAAGCTTACAGGAAAAGGGTGGGGGAAGATCTCCAGTGAAGGGGTTTGAACATTAGAGAGGAACAATGAGGAGATCAGTTCTGCCTGTGGGAACTTAAGCTGACAAGTTGGCATTTGTGAGGTGTATGAAATCTAGACAAAAATTTCAATTTGATGGGAAGAAGTCCATCCATCCATCTTTCACATGTGTGTCTTGGAAACTGAACTGAGTTTGTGTTTGTGGAGGACAAAGGGAGGATGGGAACAGAGGACGTCTCCCAGATTGCTGCAGAGAGCAGGAATGGGACCTGCAGAAGACAGGCAGAAAAATGTGGGAGGCAGAACCCTGGGAGACCAAGATTCTTGAGAAAACAGCAGTGAAGGTAGCTGAGAGCTGGAGAAATAGAGGAAGAGGAATTGACATCAATGGTGGCTGGACACGTGCCATTTGGAATGGATGAGTCTGGCTTTACCAGTGTGCAGAAAGTGGATTCTGAGCTGGGAAGGAATTTCTGGCGGTGCTTTGGAACAGGACCCAAGGCACTAGAGAGGGAGTTGAGCGAGTTCCCAGACAATAGGGAGGTCACTGGGATTTATGGTAGAACTGTGGTAAGTAATGAAGAATGATTGCACATTCTTAAAGTGAGAAGTCACAGTTATTCCTGTACTAGAGAGCTTTTATTCAACAGAGTTTTACAAATGTGTTCTGATGGCAGGGACAATGCCATAGCTGTAGCATTTGCCCAGGCAACACCAGTATAACAAAAGATACATTTTTTTAAGAGTAAAATATACCAAGCTGTTTAAAAGTGATGGTGAGAGCAAGAGGAGAGAAAAGTGAGTGTCATTTTCATTTTCTAAACAAGCAGAATAATGATCTATAGAATTCGACACAGCAGCTATTGAATTTTTCATTCTGAGATACCATAAAAGGTATGGATGTACAACAAACACAACTCCTACAAAAGCAACTAGGTGAAAAAGGCTCAGTGAGACGTGGATAACTGAATTTCCTCTGACAGAAAAGTGATTGGCAGATCAATAGCCAAAAAATCCAGCTCTTGAGAAATCTGTGAATATTCAGCTACAACTCTGTTGCAGATCATAGTTCATTTCTATGAGTCCTTCCACCCCTTATAGGAGATAAAGAATGAACTTATTAATCTTTGTTGACCTATTGACCTCTACATTTATGTCCTAGAATACAGATTTACTTTTGAAATCCCAAGTTACTGTGCATGCATACATATTCCATCACGCTGTATATACAGTGTAACATATGGAGAATTGATATCAATCTTTTTCCTTTTAGAAGTGCATAGAGAGGGTACTTAAAGGGGAAAACAATCAGTTCTTGCTCGAAAGCGGGTCAGCTCAGGAACTGAGCGGCCAATTTGTAAGCTGTGAGGCACAGTCAGATGTAAGGTTTCCCTCCATGACCCTGCCAAACCTCCTCTGCTCCCTGCTCTCCTTGTGCCCTGATGTCAGGTCATATTCCACATCTCTCACCTAAAGTAAAACCAAAAAAAAAGGTCTGTTCTTTTACTGGGCTTCTGCTGGCTGGCTCAGAGGTTGGCACTGGCTACCCCAGCACTGAACTTCCTCCCCACTAAGCACTTAATTGCCACAAGTTGTGTTCCCTGCACACTTACAGCTGTGTCCTGGTCACCTCCACCTCTGTATCTTCAAGAAATCCTTTAGACTGATGTTTTGTGCTGCTACCTTGTGACTATTGGCTGTAAATACACCAGTGCCTGAGTTCCTGTCTCCTGGGTTTCCCACTCACCATTCTTCTGACACAGGAAAATATATAGACTTGTTTTTATGAAATGTGGGTGCTTGAGATTTTTTTTAATTACTGCTGAATTCTGTTACACAGTAAAAAGGCCTTGTAGGTTGAGTTAACATTTTCGTTTTGTAATTTTGACAGTGCAATATAGTACCATTGAATTAATCAGTTTTTCCTGAGTTTCTGTTACAGAGCTTTTGAGGGTCTCCGTTAAATCATCCTATTTGCAGACTGATTACTAGGGAGGGAATGTATCATTCTAGGTTTAAATTATATTTCTGGGAACAGATTTTAGTCTTTCCTTCTTTTTTTCTATGGGGTCCTGTAGATTTATTCAACTCTGTGTTTTCAAAATGTTTTCTATTTTTGTCTGTTTAATGAAGCATGCCAAATATTCCTCACTTTTTGCACTTTAGAAATCTGTAGGAGTAATTTATTTTCCTGCTATTTTTCAGAAAGAAGGATTAAGGATTTGCTTTACTTTTCTACTTTTTCCGAAAAGCATACAGTCTTTCATGCATGAGAAGTTGTTTCATATGTTTATCTAGCATTGAGCATGATGAGTTACTTAAAGATACCAACTTCTCAGCTATGCACTGCTGGGATTTAGAAGTCTGGCAAAGGGTCAGATCTCTGAGGGACCGATCTGGTGGGACAGGCTGTGCTCAGAACTGCTTGCTTTCTAGTGCAGCACAGCGGTGGTTCATTGCTGCTTTCTAGGAGTTAAATGGTCTTTTTGCTGAGTTCCCCATGAGGATTCTGGCCATGAGATCTGGAGGACACAGGGCATTTTCCTGCCAGTTCGGCCCCAGCTCCTCAGTCCTCAGGAACAAGCAAGATTTCAAAGCCATTTCTGTGCCTGGGACGAGATGCTCTCTGCCTGGGTGGTGTGCAGGTACTTTGAATCAGGAGCACGAGCATTTGACATTAGGGCTTGGACTCTTTTACAAGAGCTATTGAACTAAAATTTGGATGATTTAACACCTGACTTGGGGACAGCAAAGTAGTTATCTTGCTGAAGGTCACATTCGATCACTCGAGTCGTGATGAATATGAGAGCATAAGACAGCTCATGGGAAATCTGCTTTATTTTTATGAGACAGTCCAGGATCCCACAACACTTGTGGAATATATAGGTAAAGGGGTGGTGCAGGGAATTGGTTCTTTTCCCCATGTCTTGTATAGTAGAAAATAAAAAGGATCTATACGCCATGTTAAGAAATCCAAGGTGTGTTCAGCCTAGAGAACTGCATACTCTGCTTTCTTTGGCACTGTGTGAAAAAGGAACAGGAAGGAAAGAGAGAAGGAAGAGAAGTCTTTAATCCTTGTGTGCAACACTACTTAGACAAACACTTCCCAGATTAGGTATCAAACCATCAACTGCCACACTCATTTGTGGTCTGTTCCTTCATATGCAGTTTTGGTTGAACTTTCACATTTTCTCTGAAGAATTGGTTATGTAACAGAGCACTTGCTTTCTTCTCTCTCTTTCCACAAACTTGTTTTTCAATGAAACCAACAACAGCAAAGGTCAGGATTTATGCAGTAACATTAGGTGGGAGTGCAGTGGGGGAGCTAGAATAGAAGCTGGAAGCCAGCCATGAGCCATGGCCAGCTCTCTTCTTTCTTCTTGCAATGTATCACTTGTCCATGAAGGAGCATTCACGTCCTGTGTATGTACCATCTCTATACACACTGTTGGGAATGTGTAATGTTGCTCTTAGTAACAACATTCCATTATTTTCTATCTCAGAGTTGTCAATAAATCATCTGTTAAATGAATCAGGCCTTGTGAACTTGTACTGGCAAGATTGATTTTTGCACGATGTTTCTTTAGGAAATGAATTAAATCTTAGAAAGAAAAATGTGTGCACAGTGGCAGAGTGTGCTTTCAGAGAGTATGTATGATGAATAGAAGGGAAATAGAGTACACATGCTTCAAAGAACACATTCTTGTAATGATGCTCAGTACTAATATGATCTGAAGTAAAGATGGTAAGATCAGAAGCTTTCAATGCAGAAAGATTACCATTTCCTTTGAAAGCATTATTTACTGCAAAATCCTGAGATACTTTTAGATATACATTGAGTTCTTTCATTGTAATTTACCTAAGTCCTTATTTTTTGGCTTGCCTCTGTATCCATCAAAATAATTGGGCTTTCAGCAGTGCTTTTTACAGGCAGAGGGTATGAATCCAAGGGTGATTTTTTCTCTTTACTGCCTGCCTTTACAACAGCTGAAGGAGGAGACTCCTCTTGCATTATTATTTGCATGGGGGCAGATCTGTGAGTCTGTGAGCCAGAGTGAATGTGTGTGTCCCGTCCACCTGTTGGTACACAAATACTTAAATCCAGCCTCCTGCCGTCAGGGAAGGTTTCAGGAAGAAAACAAAAAAAATCTCAGTGATTTCTCCAAGATTTTCTTAACATTAGGAGTGCATTTCTATGATCAGTCATAGCAAGTGTAGTAGGGGATTATTTCTGATCCTTTGCACCGAGGCACACATGGAACAGCCTGTGGTTATTAGCTCACAATGAAATGATGAGACACTTTTGCTTTAATGGGATGACTGCTTTTCCTGACAGTGACAGGGATAATAAATGGTGCACTAAATTCCTGTCATCTACAGATACTTTAATGTCCAGGAAGTTGTGGCAAAATGGAGAAAGTGCATTCCAGCTCTATAGTGAATTAAAAATTAAAAAAAATTAAAAGGAATGGAATGTGAAATAATTGCATCCTTAAGGAGCACCGAAGGAATAGTGGAATCTAAAAGGCATAACGCAACTTTTGGAGGAAGACTGAATAATAAATTCTAAAATTCTTTCAGTGTATGACACCCAGAACTTTCAGCTACCTGTGTAAATTCAGAACCTTGGAAAATCAGATGCAGGCCCGTAGTCTAATTTCAATAGTATGGTCTACATGTACTGAAATCTGGGACTTGAACTGGACAGTCTGATAAATAAAAAAGCTAGGCAAAATATTGTTCTCACTAAAGGATGAATTCCTGTAGACAGCTCTGTGCAGTGTTAGAGAAACCAGCACAGCCTCGGAGTTCCCAGTTTCGGAGTTCCCAGTTTCAGAGTTGCCACTGGAAAGCTGCTGATGTTTGCACAGTGTACAGCCTTATCCAGCATTCCAAATCCTCAGTCCTCCAGGATGCCTGGCTGGACCTTTAACAAAATTTTCTAATTGCAGACACTTTGAGAACATTGATCCACAGCCACTCTGATTAAATAATTATTCTGAAGAGCACTTCTGTGGCGTAGCAGGGGATGGGGCTGGATGAACCTCCCCAGATCTCCATTCAGACACGTGCTGCTGCCCCCTCCCAGAATATTTCTCTTTCCTCACCTGTTCTTTCAGCCGGTATTTCCTGGTATTCAGTCCAGGAATTTCATTTTCTTTGGAATGACCAAATTTTAAATTTGATTCAGATTGTTTTCACTTTGGCTTAAGCCATCAGCAAGTCAGCATCTAGGCCTGGGAAAG